>CABHPQ010162218.1:0-48233 GCA_902168405.1 Peromyscus aztecus
AGAGCAGCAAGGAGGATGGAAAGGAAGGCATAAGCATTGTGAGGAACTGGATTCTGGCTGTTCTGTAGTCAGGGAAAGATACGACAAGAAATGAATTAGAAAGTGCCCATGAACTGACTAGAGACTAAAAACATCTTAACTGGGGCCATGGTATGAGGACAATAAGAAGTAATCAAATTCAGTGTGACCTTTGGATATGATACTCCTCACAGGCTCCTGTCTGAGCACTTGGTCCCCTGCTGGTAAGCTGTTTGGGGCAATTGTGGGACCTGTAGGAAGTAGAATCTGTCTGGAAGAAGTGGATAAGTAGAGGGTTTTAATGTTTTATATTCTGAACTCACTTCCTGTCCTCTGCATCCTGCTCTTCTGAGATGCAAGGAATCCCAGCAGCATATACCTCTGCTCCAGTTCTGTTTTGAGTTGCTTCTTGCCGTGTATTTAATCACAACTACAAGAAAAGTACCTAATAAAAACCAACAATAATGTTATCAAAATACTGCTGAGACACAAGGAAATACATGTGCCATCACGGAACCCTTTTGAAGATCTTCAATGTGCCAGGTACTGTTTTGTGGAGATCACATGTAATCTTCACAAAATCCCATGCTGATGGACACATATATATTGTTTCCCCCCCCCCCCTTCTCGGAAACAGAGAGAATAAATAACTACCCAAGTGCCAAGTCCACCATAGATGGTTATTAAAATGTGGACCTAAAACATGGGGTGAATGGTAACACTATTTGTTAAGACAGGGTGGGAGAAGGTACATGTGAGTGTGACAGCTCTGGATGGCTGTATTAATTTTCTAATGCCCAGAAAACATCCAAATGAAGGTGTTGACAGTTCAATTTGACATATTCTGGAGCTCAGGGAAAGTCTTAACTTGAAACCAATTTAGAGCATCTTTGGTATGTAGATAACATTAAACAGCATGTGACCAAATGAGATCACCTAGGAAGGAAGAGATGAGGAATATACCTTGGGCACTCTATGGCTCAGCAGAAATACTGCCTGCCTTCAGCCTCCAGTCCTACATTTCCTGACAGCAGTATGAGGTTGTGTGTTCTGAGCACTCCTGTGTGAGCTGGTTTTCCATTTCTGTGATAAGATGTGTCTTAATTAGGGTTTTTATTGCTGTGGAGAGATACCATGACCAGGGCAAATCTTATAAAGGAAAACATTTAATTGGATGGCTTACAGTTTCAGAGATTTAGTCCATTATCATCGTGGTAGGACATGGAAGCATGCAGGGCAGACATGGTGTTGGAGAAGGAGCTGAGAGTTCTACATCTTGATCTGCAGGCAGCAGGAAGGAAACTGTCTTACTGGGTGTTGCTTGAGCAAAGGAGACCTCAAGGTCCATCCCCCATAGAGACACACTTCCTTCTATAAGGCCATACACACTCCAACAGAGCCACACATCCTAATAGTGCCACTCCCTTTGGGGGGCATTTTCTTTCAAACCACCACATTCCAGTCGCTGGTCCCCAAAGGTTAGTAGCCATATAACAATGCAAAAATTCAGTCCAACTTCAAAAGTCTCCATAGTCTATAGCAGTCTCAAACTTATTTAAAAGTCTAAAGTTCAAAGTCTCTTCTGAGATTCATGCAATCTCTTAACTGTAATCCCCTGTAAAGTCAAAATCAAAAAGAAGATTACATATTTCCAATATCTAATGTCAGAGAATCTACATTACCATTCCAAAATGTAGGGAAGGGAGCATAGTGAGTAAATACTGGACCCAAGCAAGACTGAAAAACAGCTGGGCAAACTCTAAACTCTGTATCTTCATGTCTGATGTCAAAATGCTCTTCAGATTTCAACTTTGTTGACTGCAGCATACTTCTTTCTCTGGTTCTACTCCCTGTGAGCAGCTTTCCTCAGCAGGTATCCCACAGCTCTGGTATCTCCAATGCCCTGGGGTCTCCAAGGCAATCCAGGCTTCATCTTCATAGCTTCATACAATGGCCTCTCTAGACCTTCATTCAGGGACACCCCTGATAAATGCCTGGCCTCAGTAGCTTTTCTTAGTAGCAGAGGCAAATTCCATAGCCCATTTATTATAGCCTTAACTCCAGTTTCATGGCCAAATCTGCCAGGTTCTGCTGCTTGATGGGGCTGGAACAAGGCCTCTCATTTAATTACCTCTTCACCAGCTTTCTTTCTATGGTTTCCTTCACTGCCTAAGTTTGGCTGTCCTGGAACTTGCTCCGTAAACCAGGCTGGCCTCAAACTCAGAAATCAACCAGCCTCTGCCTTCCAAGTTCTGGAATTAAAGGCATGCACCACCACACCTGGCTCTAAGTTTTCTTTAATTTTTTTCACAAGTTGCAAACTTAACTGGGTAGGAAATAGTCCTAGGGTCACCACTCCCTTTACTCCATTTCTTAATCTGTCTGTCTCCTTGAACACAGGACCTTAGTTCCATTCCACCTCCTGGTGCTCTTTTTCTCCTCAGATTACACATTTTGTATTTTTCCTTGCTCAGCTTGCCCCTTTTCATTATAAATCTTTGTAAACATGAACAGTAGTAATCACACAACAGAGTCTATGCTAGGCTATTTTGAGATTTCCTCTGACAATGGAATTTATCCAAAACTCTTCACTTTAACCTCAGGCAGATTCTTTGGAAAAGGGAAAAAAGCAACCATGTTCTTCATCAAAATATCACAAGAAAGATCTCTAGGTCACATATTAATATTCTTCTCCTCCGAAAAGTCCTGAGCAAGGCTCCACAATTCATCAAATCACACCCAGCACCACTGTCTTCCATGCTTCCACTAGGATGGCTCATTAAGCAGCACTTAAAGTGTTCAACTGCTTTTCTAATCCACAGTCCAAGGTCCATATTCCTTCAAACAAAAGTATGGTCAGGTCTATCACAGCAATACCCCAGTCCCTGGTACCAGCGTCTGTCTTAGTTATGGTTTCCATTGCTGTGAAGAGACACCATGACTATGGCAACTCTTATAAAGCAATACATTTAGTTATGGCTTACAGTTTCAGAGGTTCAGTCCATTATCATCATGGTGGAACATGGCAGCATGTAGGCAAGATGGTTCTGGAGAGGGAACTGAGAGTTAATACATCTTGATCTGCAAGCAACAGGAAGTGAACTGTGACACTGGGCATGGCTTGAGCATAGGAGACCTCAAAGCCCACCCTCATACTGACACACATTCTCCTACAAGGCTATACCTACTCCAACAAAGCCACAGCTCCTAAGAGTATCATTCCCATTGGGGGCCATTTTCTTTCAAACCACATCAAGATGTCTAAAATAAACTAACTTAAAGAAAGGTTCACTTTGCCTGGTGGCTTCATGGGTTTGAGGTCATTTGCATGTGGCTCTGAGTCTGTGGTAGGCCAGAGCATCATGGAAGCATGTTAAATGAAGTCTGTTTGTCTAGTGGTAGACAAGAAACAAAAGGAGAGAGGAAGGAGCTGGCGTCCAAACACCGCTTTCAAGGTCAACTCCCCAACCTTCCTTCTGCTAGGCCCCACTTCCTAAGAGTTCTACCATCTTCCAATAGTGTGACAAATCGGTGACCAAACCTCCAACATGTGGTCCTTTGGCACAGTTAAACTCTAACCATAACAGATCGCTTTCATACTGTTGGAGAGAAACCCCGAAAGCACAGCAGTGCAGTAGTAGCAGCTGTTCCAGCACGTTTTCTCATTGCAGAATATATAGAAAACCTTACTCTCAATTCTTCTGATAATTACCACCGTCTCCACTTGAGGTATCTGCTTATTTTGGAGCCCCAGACTCTTTGAAAGATGAGGGGCCACACTACACCTTACTGGGTGCTTTCATTTGTTTGACCTTTATAACCACACATGAAGTAAGCAAGACGCTGACGGAAATCATTTTCCTGATGAGAGGTTATGCTCAGTGACACTAAATGCCCAGCTTAAGACTGGGTGTGATGAGAAGGGTTGAGATGCCAGCTGCATCTTGGGAGACCATGTTCCTTGCCCTGTCTGTGGCACTGTACCCACTCAGCAGCCCAGTGTGCTCCCAAGCCATGCTTGACATTCCCACTCATTTTACCAAAGGACAAGGGTGGAAATGCAAGCACTTAACTTCATCTCTTTTGCTTGCCCAATGGCCTCTGGGCTGATGACATTTAATGCCAAGACAACATGGATTATATTTAAGAGCCCATAAAAGGAGTCAGACAGGAACTGGGCAACTTTCTCACACTTGTTCTGGGAGCCACTCTGCAAAAACACAAATTCTCAGTGCATGAAACACACTCACTTTCCTATGCAAATATAAAACCAAGCTCAAAAGTCAGGCAAAACTAAGCAACAGTTTTTAAAACCACAGCTGTATATCTAAGTTGTTATAAGTAATTGAGCATGTGTTTAAAAGCAAGTAGCAGGCAGAACCCTAGTCTCACTCTGTATGCTCAGGAAAGCTGTAGGAGAAATCTCAGGCAAACTAGGTAACTATCAGCTGCTCATCTTGCATAGGTGACTATTTAACCAGGAACCTTCTCTGGGTCATTTTCACCCATCAAGTGCCCCAAGCCCCAAGGAGATCCTCCCCCCCCACCCCGTGTGTGTGTGTATGTGTGTGTGTGTGTGTGTGTGTGTGTGTGTGTGTGTGTGTGTACACGCGTGTATCCCCTTTCAAACTCCAGTGGATTCAGTCACTAAAGAATGAATTCATCTTCCTGCCTTGAGACAATGCCATGCTGTTAATGTTAAGTAACTTGTCAGCAAATCCACCTTAAATCACAGCGTGCCCCACCAGGTCTTACCCGCTCTGTCCTCTGAGCCTTAGAGCAGGAACAGATGAGGCTTGCTGGCTTCTAAAGCCACACGTGCCTTTTGTGGCTGTACAACCGAAGCTTCTTGAGGTCACAATCAGGAAGTGGCATGTCAAGGATGGGGAACAGGCTAGAGTAAAGACCTGCCACTCTGCCAGTGCATGCTTAGCCTGCCATTTAGGAGACAGGAAGTTCTGTGACATGAGATTGTGCACGACACCGGGTTTTGGTCAGCAGGGTGGGAACACAATCTCCATCTCTCCTGGCACTGACATCAACATTTATTGCATGTACTTTCATTGAAATGGTGCCAATTTCCAATTGGAAGAGAGGTTCTTACCAGGTACAACCAGGAAGCTACATGTTTGAGCCATGGACACTGCTCCTTCAGACTACAAAGAAGCATCCTACAGTTCACTTTCAAAACACAGGACAATGATCATTGCTGCCAAAATATAGAAGAATGGAGAGTCATTTGCCTGAAGAATGTAAACTGTGTAGTCCTCCATTGCCTTACTCAACTCAGGATAACATAAGGGAATACCATCAACCCAGTGGCTCACCAACAAGAGAAATATGTTCCTCATCAGTCCTAGAGGCTGAGACATTCAAGGTCAAGTTAAACAGATTTGATGTTTGGTGAAGGTTCACAGGTGGTCCAACTCCATGTAGTGGAAGAGACCAGTGAACTTTGTAGAGGTTTGTTCATGCTAGAGAACTGATATCATATAAAAGGGCTCCAGGCTTCTATCTATCACCTCCCAAAGTCTCCACCGCAGCTAATGCTATCACCACATTTGGGGTCAGGGTTTCAGAGTGTACATTTAATAGCGGCATAAACACCCAAACTACAGTTTATACCCTCCGGCCTTTGCTTCTCTCTGAATGCATGGAGTTTGGAGATGTGGAACAGAGGCAGCCACTTGATCTCCCCTCGACCTAAATCACAGCAGTCCTCCATCTCAACATCTGAGGAGTCAACCAACTACAAATCAAAAATATTGAAAAAGATAGTACCTGCCATTTATTTTTCATGTCACTATTCCCTAAGAAATTATGCCTAACAGTAATGTATACAGCATACACATTTATTCTATAGATGTGCTCATGGGATGACTTAAAGTATTGGGAAAGATATGCTAACTGTATGTAAGCACAACACCACATTACATCAGCAACTTAAATAGTTGAGGAATATCTGTGGGGGTTGTGGAACCCAGTCTCTGTGGACACTGTGGGAAGACTATGTCGTCTTTCTGCAATTCATCACTTAAGGACAGCTGGCCTATTTGGGTTCTGAGGGACTGATACTTAGCCAACACTCTTTCACATCAGGACTCTTTCACATCGGGACAGTCTTTGTCAGGATTTGTAAGACATAGCAAGTTATGTAAGTGAGGCTGGATAAGGTCTAGCCTTTAGACAGGATCATTCAGCCATCACTGTGAAACTGTACCAAACACACATGATATGGAAACTGACTCAGATTTCAAAGCTGTAGTCATAGGTCCCTGGTGCCTCATGACTAGTAAAGATAATAGACTGGATTTTGAAATATCCAGGTGGAATTTAACTACATAGGTCCAGTGAATCCAACTTTAAGAAGGGGTGGGACCTTCTGTTGTTTTGATGCTGAGGATTGAGAGGGACATTGGGTGCAGGCTAAACACTTACTTTGGTTGGATCCCAGACCCTAGAAATTAGGAAATCCTGGGAGTGTGTATTAATAAGTTCCTCACTGAATATGGTAGTGCAGATGATAAGCTCAGGCAGCTGAAGCAGGTGATTGCTATTAGGTAATGTCCTAAGACCCTCTTTGAAGGAGTCAGAAGAGGAAGAGAAAAGGAAGAGAAGTGAGAAGAAAAGGAAGAAGAGGGGGGAGGAGGAGGAATTGCTTTTGTTGATGTTTGCAAATTTTTATGTTTCATCTTACTGCGCAGTAATTTCCCAGCACTCCTGTCTCCCCTCCTTTGGCACTTCCTGGAAGAGGAGCTTCCTCTGTGGAGTTGACTCTTATCAAGTTGGAATAACGGAGATTAGAAGAAGAGTAAATGTAGCAGGCTTTGTTTTGGTCCACCAACCAGCTCCCAAATCATGATACAGAGAATTAGTATTATGAATGCTCAGCCTTATCTTATGCTTGTCCCACTGGCTCTTATACTTTAATTTAACCTGTTTCTCTTCATCTACATTTTGCCTCATGGCTTTTTACCTTTCTTTCATTCTGTATCTCCTACTCCATGTCTGGCTGCCTGGCAGCTGCCTGACTGGCTGGCCCCAGGCGTCTCCCTCTCTTTCTCCCTCGTTCTCTCCTCTCTTCTCACCAGCATAGATTCTTCCTACTACTTACTCTCTGCCCACCAGCCCTGCCTATCCCTCTATTGCCTAGCTATTGGCCGTTCAGCTTTTTATTAGACCAATCATGTGCCTTAGGCAGACAAAGCAACACATCTTTACATAGTTGAACAAAGGAAGCATAAACAAATGTAACACGTCTTTGCCTAGTTAAAGTCATATTCCACAACAGATAAGTAATTCAGTAATCAAACACAGGACTTGGGTCAGTATGTTTGCCCTGGGGCAGGAAGGGCCCATCTTCTTGCATCCTCCTGTGAATGAGAGGACGGAGCCCTGAAACCTGCAGTCTCAGTACAGCATCCTTAGGCAACAGCTTGACTAGGAATAAGAGAATGAAATGACGAATCCTTGGAAGGACAGAGAGGAGAGGAATGAACATGCTTGCTCCTGCTCTGTGCATGTATGGGAAGAAGGGGACATCATGGCAAGCTCTGCTAAAGACGCAGAAAAAGGGAGAGAGAGCAAAAGGCTCTGCTTCTTTCTATGGACTGTATTTACTCCACCATTTAACAGGCAGATGTATATGAAGTTATCATTATTAATGAAGTTGAGCAGGCTCCAGCACCTCCATTAAGTCTTTGTCAATCAATACTTTTGTGTATAAAAGGATTGGAATAAGAAGAATGATATTTACATCAATAAAACATAGCATGTAAATACAATGAAGGACACCAAGAAGGGACTGTACTTTCAATGGGAAAGAGGACAGAGAAAGAGGTGACATTGAAATGGAAAATGGGAGAAGTCTGAATGAAGGCTCACACATTCTAGGCAAAGGGACCATCTGTGTGAAAGAGGAGGGCTGTTTCTGCAACAGCTGGGTCATGGAAATGGGCCAGGAGGAGATCCAGGCTGGCACAGCAAACGCTATCCTCCAGCCAGAAGAGCTGGGGCGGGGCACACCTTGCACACAGTCCTATGCCAACAGCTGTAGCCAGGCAGCCTGATGCACAGGCACGATCCCGCTCAGCACCAGCTGTTCACCCTGAACAGACTTAATCCCAGCACTCGGTAATCCAGAGCAAAAAGCATCCATTCTCAAGGTGAAGCCAGGCATGACTGAATGCCATGATGATGTCATGGTGCTGAGTCTTGGAACCTGTCTGTGCAGGGCACATGAGCACCACTCTGCAACAGGTCTCGGGTGGACCTGTTACAGAGAAAATGACTGGCTCAGTGGGAAAGCACACAGCACAGGCCAGGTCTCAGATGGACAGGGATTTGGCTCAGTGGGAGAGCACATGGCACAGGCATGCGTCTCTGGGTCCTATCCCCAGTACTGAAAATAAATGACAAAAATCTAGACCTTTGATTTTTTTTTAAATTGTACCCTTTGAACCAAATGCCACAAGGCTACATATGGTAGCTGCCTTGAACTTAATTACATCACTGCCAGATGATATTCCTACCTGTACAGAACTCTCATGACGTTTAGGAGTTGCCTGGAAGGCTGTGTTTTCTGAATGTCTATTGATATGCTGAGGTAACTTTCAGGGAGCGCACCATGAGGCTGTTGTTGCTGTAAAGTAGTGCCCTGTGATAGGAATGATAGGAAGGGGCGGCGGCACTCGCCACCTGTCTTTCCAGATGGGCAGCCTCGTTCCCTAGCTATCCAAAGATAACTCTCTACTGTCTAGCCCCCTCTCTCTTCCTCCCTCTCTCCTTCCCTCACTCCCTCCCCCATTTCTTTTTGGGACAGGATCTCACTATACAGTTCATACTGGTCTCAGTCTTATGATATAGTTCAGTCTATCCGTGAACTCACAGCCATCCTCCTGTCTCAGCCTCCCAAGTATTGGGGTTATAGGCATGTGCCAACATGTTTGAATTGTGTTTCATTTCTAAAGTGCACAGTCTAAAGCCATTTGCTAATGATATGCTGTGGTTTTTCAGCAGACACGGTGTATTGAACCGCTTTATGAGTGGTTTATACCATATACTGTGACTAGAAGACTGTGACAGTTCAGCTGTGACATTCTTGCTAGGCCTTCCTTATAAATCTTTACATGCCATTTTGCAGACATAGGAGATTTTAAACATTTTATGCCTAAGGGACCACTGAATTCGAGAAAAGCCTTCTCCCTCCCCCTATGCATTACGTTCTATATTGTACTTGGAATGTATAAAATGAAATTACAGTTAGACCTTACCTTCCCCACACACAACACATCCTGTTTTGTTGAGTAAGTTCTTTCAGGACCAAGAACACTAGTCATGCGGTCAATTCACTCGTCAAATTGTCTTAATATTACAGAAATTCACCCACATCTCCTTTTCTACACAGAAACTCATAGGTGCTTTTGAATTTGCTTACCAAAGACAATTAGCAGTTCAGATATCCAACCATCCTGAACAATGAAAGAAATAAATAACAACTGCCTGCACGGGGGCTGAGGTGTACGTCTGGGTCACAAGGTGAGGGCTGACTCCCCTGGCACTGGAATGCCTGGTCTCCTGGTCCCTTCCTTCCTGTACTGCCTTTATTGCGTTCTGGCTCAAACTTGACTCAAAGTGGTCTGGTTCACACACTCTTGCTCAGTTGTATGAAGTGACGCAGTTTCTTCTCTTTGTAAGGTTCAGAGTGAGCTTTATCATGTCTGCAAATGGGATTCCCTGTAATCTTAAAATGGAATGCACTCAGTGCTTTGGAAATAGGAAGTAGCCTGTTGAAAGCTATTATCTTGACTCCCTAAGCATTTTTATGCACTTGGCTTATCAAAAAAATTTTGAAAATCTTACTTCATATTCCCTATTAAGTTCCCTGTGAATTAAGGCTTTTGAAATTAAGGTGGGCTGCATTCCCAACTTTAAAAAAAAAAAAGGCCTGAGCTGAAATACAGCTGGGAAGGGTTGGGAAGGGGTGAGACATCTTCTTGCTGAAGTCTCTTCTCACTCCTCCCATGCCCTTCCTCTGCTCTCCCTTTTGTATTGACCTGTCTTCTTTTCCTGACTTTCATGGCGACTTGTTGCCATGATCATTGTCACCATTAATGCTGACAGCCACAAACAGCTATGCAGTAAACAGCAACGCACAACCAGGCTCTGCTGATGAAGAAATGGACCACGTAATAAAATGCACCTAGTCACTGGGAAGCGAGCAGTGTGCTGCGGATTGCTGTGTTTGCCTTCTCGGCTGCAGGTCTAAGCAGACATGTTGATTTTTCAACCTTAACATTGGAGCCTAGATTAGCCATTTGCCTCACTGGTCTCAGGATTGTTTCTTTTCCTTTTCTTCCTCCTCATCTTTCTCTCTTTAAGTTACCCAGTTCTCATCCCTTTAACTTGATGGAAAACACTCAGTTCCCAATGATCTTGGGACATGGGTAGAAACCTTGATGGTTTTGCAGCCTGTGCCCTAAAGTAGTGCAGGCAAACCACCCCCAACTTTGCCATTAGGCAGGAAACTTTCCATTCCCGAAGCTGGATTACTCAAAAGCTTCTGAATGATTTTACCACCCTTTCAAGAATATACAAGCCACATGCAATTTAAGTGTTTATGGTCTGAAGTTAACACATATTTAAAGCTCATAAAATCTTAGAAGTCAAGATATTAACTGAGGGACTTCATGGAATAAATATCACATTGATAGGCCTTGAAGACTGCCTACCATCAATTTAATGGGTGGTAGAACTGCAAGAGATGTTTTATCAATATTTGTTTGCTGCAAAGGAAATGTCTATCCACTCAATTAGCACAGTGACAATAAATGAAAGTGACGCTGCTAATGCATTTGTTGGAGTTATCCCCATCACGTGGGTTTAGTTTAAATCAAATAGTGCAGCTGTAATCAGTTTTAGTCAGTTTGGAATGCCTGTGTTATGATCAATCAAAAGCATTTTGGTGATGGTTCAGGGAAGAAAAATTATGCTGAACAGCAAGGAAGTTACCTCCTCTGCATCAGGACCACCACCCCATAGCCACACAATGTCAAACCCTGCAGGACTTAGAAACTCACATTTCCAATTAGGAAATCAATAACAGCAGTGTGTAAGTAGATAAGTAGGCCTGGTGGTGAAGCTTGCTTTCTTTAATCTACTTAGAAGCTCTGTGTGGCATGAGAAGCTGTGGTGATTTATTTGATTTGAAATTTTCTAAAATTGCCTCCTTTGCTAAAACCACCTCTCAAATCTAATCAGCAGAACACATAAGAACCACAATTCATAGCACTGGTCAGAATCGAGCTTCCTATGATGGTTCATACTGTTTGAGTCTTCCACTATGTGAGCTAGCTTTTAAATAGTGTTTTAATATATCATATGCCTTCATGTATGTAAAGTGGCTAGTAGGCAAATTCATAGAGAGAGAAAACAGAATGGATCCCAGCACTCAGGAGGCAGAGGCAGGTGGATCTCTGTGAGTTCAAGGCCAGCCTGGTCTACGAAATGAGTTCCAGGTCAGCCAGAGCTACATGGTGAGACCCTCAAAAATGAAAGTAGAATGGACCTAGTTGTTAGGAGCTAGAGAGAGTCCATGTGTCACAGGGTCAGTTTGGGGTGGTGGAAGGTTCTAGAGAGTGATGACAGCAACAGTTGCACAACAGTGGGAACGTAAATGTCACTAAGCTTCATACCCAAAAATGGATTTAGTGATAAATTTTGCTATATGTTTAAAAAATGAAAATATGTTAGCTAATCTTTTCCCAAAACAATAATATATAATGTATGTGAAAGAAAGATGGGTAACATATTGTTAAACTAATGATGGCATTTAGATTTGAAAAGTATACCACTTTTTAGAGTAAGGCCGATTTGGGGTTATTTTTCCTAAGCCAAACTGCATCCAGCTTTATTAAAGATATTCTCACATCAAGACACGTAGGCTCTAGACAGGCAATCTTAACAGTATACAACATTCAAACTCTCTCTTGTATGGACCATAAAAATCTGAAAGCCACTGTAAAATCTAATGAAATCTTCTTTTGATTCTCTAAGCAGGGACAGTTAAGAATAGAGATTGGCATTTTACATGGACCATGTTGCTTAACAGCTTTTACAAGCTTTTTTTACTTTTGGGATCTGAAACCAAAATAGCAGGATTATGACTATGAAGACCCATGATCTTTTTGTGGGTTTTGTTAGCATGGATGGTGTTCACATAGCATTGAGTTTCATCATAATATTTTCATGCATATACATAATGTATTTTCATCTTAGAAAAGAAATCAATGATGTCAGGGCCCAATCCCAATCATCTGGCATCCTGAAAGACCAACTTTAAGGGCTGAGGTATCAACAGGTCTTTGTTTTAAGGGTAAATTAAATCCATACTGATGGTGGAGTAAGAAAAAATTATAAAAATAAATTTGAATTTTTCCCACACCATAAAGCATTTGTAGAAAGGTAGCTATATGCACCAATGTCCAGGAATCCCTCCTCCTGAGAGACAAGAAGTCTCTTATAACTGGCAAGGAAATTTGTTCTCCACATCAGTTTGGCCATGGAGATAGTCTGCTATTGACACTTGTCCCTCCCTACAAACTGTGAAGTATTCTGTGTGCTGATAACAGAGGATTTCCTCCCCCCATGGTTCCACAATGAAGGGTGGAGACTCATGAGCACCTCCTCTGTGTATGATGAAGTGATGACAGGTCTACTCTTGTGCAGAGTTTGTGCAGTGTATTTATGAGTGAAATCCTTGTGTGTCATCCAGGAGATGCTGCTAATGGCTGCTGGGGAAGGTGAGTCATTTTCTCCAGTGGTGTAGTCACTGATAAGTAGTCCATATTCTGATAAATAGCTTCCAACTTATATTCACACAAGCAACAATTAAACTTGGTGTGTCAAAAAATGGGGGACATTAAAGTTCAGAGCAGAAGGGGGCATCTTGTGAAGAAGGAGTAGTGCCCAAAATTCAATGCATGCCTGTGTGAAATTGTCAAAAAGTAACTAAAAAGGAGGGGGAAAGTAAGGCAAAATTATGTATTTTATACAACTTTGTGAAAATTATATTTCAAACTGTGTTGTTACCAGAAGTTTAGATATCAAAATTCACTGTGCGGGCACCCACAGCCCCTTCTGCTGTCTGTGCCTGGTCTGCCCATCCTCTCCAGCACCCGGGTTCTCCTCTTCCCTTCAGGTACCCTCTCTCCTCTTTTGCAGGAGGCTTTTTGAATTGGGCTTTGCTCTAGAACAGCACACTAGGCAGCCAACCTCCTGAGTCTTCCTTGTGGCTCACTCTTCATCTTTGCTTCCTCTTCGTTACTCCTTCCGGATGTTCTTAGGACAGTGACAGGCAGGCCACAGGCGCTAAGGTGAGGGCAGGATTCAGTGGGATTGCTCTCCATTCTTCTGACATTTGGGGTTTTATTTTTAGAACTGGGACTTTTTTCTTTCTCTTTTTTCTTTTTAATTTTTTTCATATAATATATCTTGATCATTTTATCCTTACTTGTACTTCAAGGTCATAGGCAGGTGTAGCAGTTACCTGCTGCCTCACTAGAGGTGGTGCTTCAAGGTCATAGCTAGAACAGCTACCCACTACAGGAATGTTCCAACTAAGGAATATAATCTTTTACTATGTTGTACATGTTCACAAATGAACACAAAAGCATGACAAGTATTGATTTCAAAGACACAAACACCTTTTGATCAGCTTATATTTATGAGGATTACAAATAGTAAGTACAAACCATATTAGGAAGGTTCTTAAAATGAATGAGTGAAATCCTATTCATTTCTAGAAGCTAGAGGCATAACTACAAATTAAACCCAAGAAAAGTAACAGAAGGAGGTAACAAAGAAAAAAGACACAAGCACTCTCACTATTAACCCCCCAGATCCAATTCTCAGGGTCAAAGTCACCCACCCCTAGTGCTCCTGGTGCCAAAACAGAACACCAGCTGTAGGGCCCCATTTCCCGGCCTCTATGCCTCTTGTGGATCCCTCAGACCATTACCCACCCAGCCTTCGTTCCCTGCCTCATCACAGTGTCCCAGTCTCCAGCTCTGGCAGATACCCTCTGCTCAAACACAGACCAATCCTGCCAGATGATCAGGTAGGCTGCCTAGGGACCTTCTCCACTCTCTGTTCCCCCAGACCTAATTCTCAGGATCACCCATAGTGCTGCAACAGACCATCTCCTGGCCTCACATTTTCCCAGCCTCCAACAGCAGCAAGTATTCCCTGCAAATAGCAGAGTATGCCGGTAAACAGGCAACACACAGCCAACACACTCTCTGAAAATCCAGAAAGGAAACAGAAACCAAAGAACAAAACATCCACTCAAGAAACCAGCATAAGAATACAATCAACAGCAGCCAGGGCAGTATGGCCCCACTAGGGCCCAGCTATACTACCACATCAGGCCATGAATATTCTAACATAGCTAAAGCACAAGAAAATGACCTTGAACAGTCTGAATGAAGATTATAGAGGTTCTAAAAGAGGAAATGACTAAATGCCTTGTAGAAGTCCAGGAAAACAAGCAAACAATTGGAAGCCAAGAAAAAAACAAACATAGTTGAAGGAAAAATTAGAACTGCTCAAGACCTGAAAATGGAAATAAAAGCAATAAAAGACAAAATGAGAGAATTTGGGAAATGAAAAATTTAGGAATGCAAACAGGAACTACAGAGGCAAGCATCACCAACAGAATATAAGAGAAGGGAGAGAGAATCTCAGACAATGAAGATACAATAGAAGAAATGGCTACATCAGTCAAAGAAAATGTTAAATCTAAAGTATACCTGACACAAAATATCCAGGAAATCTGGACCACTATGAAAAGATCAAACCTAAGAATAATAGGAATAGAGGAAGGAGAGGAATCCCAGCCCAGAGACCCAGAAAATATTTTTAAAAAAATTATAGAAGATAATTTTCCTAACTTAAAGGAGATTCTTATAAAGGTACAAGAAGCATACAGAACACCAAATAGATAGAAACAGAAAAGAAAGTCCCTGTGCCACATAATAATCAAAACACTAAACATACAGAATAAAAAAAGAATATTAGAAGCTGCAAAGGAAAAAGACCAAGTAACATATAAAGGCAGACCTATTAGAATTATACCTGACTTCTCAATGGAGACTCTAAAAGCCAGAAGACCCTGGACAGATGTATTGCAGACTCTAAGAGACCACAGATGCAAAGCTTCCAGTGGTGGGACTGGGTTGTATTCAACTGAGTTGCTGGCCAAGGGGTCCTGTAGAGAGCCCCAAACATGTCAGGCTGATGCTAGGACAGATGGCTACTGTCTAAAAAAATGATAGCCAGGTTCCATTGCAGAGGACACCATCCACACAGCTCAATGAACACAGAGAGGTTGAGCTGGTGCCTGCATGGACCCTTCACCCCCATGTTCTAGTCTCTTTGGCAGAAACAGAAACCTGGACAGCAACCCAGCCACAAAACCCTCAAACTGCAATCTGTCCTACCTACAAGATGTGCTGGGGCCATGGTGGCCAGCGTTTGGTTTAACTTGAGGACCATGCCACAAGAGGGAGTCCATGCCCTACACTGCCTGGATGTCACAAAACCAGAGAATGGATAGCCCAGAGACCTAAGGTAGAACCAAATGTGACTGGCAAGAAAGAATGGGAGAGAGAGAGAGAGAGAGAGAGAGAGAGAGAGAGAGAGAGAGAGAGAGATTTCTACTGATATTCTGCTATATCTGCTGCACTCATAGATCATCAGTACCTTGTCCAGTCATCATCAGAGAGGCTTCCTCTGGCAGTAGGTGGAAGCAGGTGCAGGGACCACAGCCAGACATTATGCAGAGAGTCTAAATTGGAGGTTTCCATCCAGTCCTTCCCCTTTGAATTCAGGGAACCCAGTGGAAGAGGGGGAGGAAAGATTGTAGGAGTCAGAGGGGATGGAGGACACCAGAACATGGCCCATTAAATCAATTAAGCGGGACTCACAAGTCTCACAGAGACTGAAGCCCCAAGCGTGGTGCCTGCATGGTATGGTGATATACTGTGTACCCTAATAAAAATTTCCTGAAGATCAGAGAACAGAACAAGCCACTAGATTAAACATAGATGCCAGGGAGCGGTGGCACACACTTTTAATCCTAGCACTTGGGGAGGCAGAGATCTGTCTGGATCTCTGTGAATTCAAAGCCACCCTGGATTACATGAGATTGATTCAATCTAGAAGAGAAACAGAGCCAGGCAGTGGTGGCACACACCTTTAATCCCAGTACTTGGGAGTCACATGTCTTTAATCCCAACACTTGAGATCTCATGCCTCTGCTACTATTATTTGGGAAGCACACACGCCTTTAATCCCAGCACTAGGAAGAAAGTGATATGGCTAGGCAGAGAAAGGTCTATAAGACATGAGGAGACAGAAACTAAAGCTCTTTTTGGCTGAAGCCTTTTTGGCTGGAGCCCTTTTGGCTAGAGGCCTTTGCGCTAGGGAGCTTTTTAGCTAAGGACTCAAAGGCTTTCAGACAGAGGATTTGTGGATTTGGTGAAGTGAGACATGGCAGTGGCTTGTTCCTTTGTCTCTCTGATCTTTCAGTATTTACCCCAATATCGGGTTCCAGGTTCTTATTAAAAGACCTATTAGATTTCATGTTACAGCATGGATCTACACTAGTTCCTCTGTGAATATGTTATGGCTGTTGGCTTAGTGGTTTTGTGGGAGCAGGTGTGTCTCTAACTCATTTCCATGATCTTGGGACTCTTTCCCCTCACTGGGTTGCCTTGTCTAGTCTTGATATGAGGGCTTTTGTCTTGTCTTTTTTTTTTTTTTTTTTTTTGGTTTTTCGAGACAGGGTTTCTCTGTGTAGCTTTGCACCTCTCCTGGAACTCACTCTGTAGACCAGGCTGGCCTCAAACTCACAGAGATCCGCCTGCCTCTGCCTCCCGAGTGCTGGGATTAAAGGCATGTGCCACCACCGCCCAGCTGTCTTGTCTTATTCTATCTTGTTTTGTCCTGTTTGGCTAACGTCTCTTGGAAAGGAAAACAGAGGGGAAGTGGATCTTGGAAAGAGGGGAAGTGGGGGTGTGTGTAGATCTTGGAGGAGTTGGAGGAAGGGAAACTGTGGTCTGGATATATTGTATGAGAGAAGAATAAAAATAAATAAATAATAAATGTAAGAAAGAAACAAGAAAACCAACCACACAATGAAGAGCAACATCCCACAACTGGTTCACTGGAAGATTAAAATGGTTGATAATCACTTAGTAAGACTGACGAAAGGAGAGAAAGTTCAAAGAATATCAAAAATATGAAATGAAACATCACACAGATCTCATCAGAATATATTATATCAAATTTATGCAAACAAATTGATAAACTTAGATAAAATGCCCAAATTTAGATTTTTTTTTTCAAAAGATCCAACTCAAAACCATGACCAAGTGAAACTAAATCTTGAGAACATCACAATTCAAGACATTGAACTTGGAACTAAAACCTCCTGATACAGATCAGAAGAACTTAACAAACTGTATCTCTCTCAGATAACTCCAAATTCTGAATAAACTAGAAAACAACTAACCAAATTTGGAGATGACCAAGAGCCAGCAGATTTGAAAGGAAACAAAAACTCACAGGATATTATTAGCACAGGGAAGTTTCATATTTTCTTCAATTGCTTTATTCTAAGGACAACTACTGTCAAGGTGGCCGTAGCATACAATTAATGCAGTAGTAGGAAAGTCTGCCTGTCTCTGCAGGGAGAAACCAGACATGAAGGATCCTGGAGCAACCAGGACTGTAAGAAGTAAAGAGAGAACCCTGTAAAGACAGGATCTATAGAAGCAGAAGCCACTTGGCTTATCAGTTCTTCCTGAGCTCCTGACCAGCCCTCAGTGATGTGAATTAGCTTAAGACCTGAACCACCCACAGCCAGTATGAGAGAATGTGCCAAATCAAGTTATATTAATTTCTTTTTAAAATAAAATCAACACTTATGAGCAACATGATAGAACCTCTGAGCAGCAAGACAAGACCCCATATAACATTCACAAAATCCAGACAAATTTATTTTTCTTCTCCAAAAGAATATGACCCATTATCTTAGTTACTTTTTTATTGCTGTGAAGAGACACCATGACCAAGGTAACTTATACAAGAGTTTATAAGGTGCTCCTGATTCTAGAAAGTTAGAGTCCATGACCATCATGGTGGGAAACATGACAACAAGCAGGCAGGCATGATGTTGGAGCCATAGCTAAGAGCTCTCATCTCATCCACAAACATGAAGCAATGGGTCAGGGGGAGAGAGAGCTCAAAGCCCACTCCCAGTGACACACCTTCTCCAACAAGGCCACACCTCTTAATCCTTTCCAAATAGTTCCACCAACTGGGAACCAAGTGTTCAAATATATGAGCCTACTAGGGCCATTCTCATTCCAAGTACCACTTTACAAGAGACAAGAACAACAGCTCTGAAATGGACTAGACTCAGGCTCACTGGGGATGAGCAACATTAACACTCAACATGAATAAATTGTGTCCTCAACACATTCTCTGCCACTCTCAGATCAGGAATTCCTCAAAGAGAAATAAGTGCAGCCATCCTACACTATTGATGTCACATGAAACATTGTGTCAGAGCTTAGATTAAAGTTGGCACAGTGGAAGCACTTTCAAAAATTAGCTTTTGTGTTGGAAAAAACCAGCATCTTTTTAAAAGACTGGTTGTGTATATATGAGATGCCAGCAAAGATATCAATATCTCTACAGAGATATTGATTACGTAAAGTTGTGTAAATTTTCAATTGTGTTTCTCCATAGGTCAGCAAACCATGAATTTTTGTAAAATGATCCCATAAAAAGTTAGAGAGCAGATAAATTAGATTCTAAAATGAAACAAATATAAAATTTAATTTACAATATATAAAGAGTTCTTAAAAGTTAAAATGACTAGTGGACAGGGAAAGCACATGAGGCCTCAACCCTACACACAAAGAATTAATTACAGACCAATATGGAATGTTGAGTGCAGGAGAAATGATCTTCCCCAGGGAAGAGCACACCAACTAGTTATCACATCAAATGGTCAACCTGACTATACTTAGGAATATGTATGTTCGTACACAACACACACAAACACAAACACACATATATGAATGCAATAAAAATTCATGAAAAAAAGAAGCCATGAATTTGGCATAGATCAAGGAGAGGTATGTGGAAGCGTTTTTAGGGAGGAAAGGAAGGTAGAAGTGATCTAAATATATTATAATCTCAAAAATAAATGGAAAAGACGGCAAATTGAAACAAAAATTAGATACTTTTCTCCCTACTATCAAAATGAGAAAGATAAATGTCTGAGGATTCTGTAGATGGACATGCAGTCTGCTGGTGGTGGAGGGCTATGGATTGATTTGCTTCTTCTAAACAGAAATCTGCAGAATGTATGAACACCACTACAACATATGTAGCTTTGAACTAGCCTTCCCTCTCAGCATGTGGGAGTTTACCACACAGAAACAGTGATAGCTATGGACTGTACATACAAAAATGGGCATCAGCATGAAAAATTAGAAACTATCTAAATGGCTCAATAGCGGACTGATTAAACAAATCATGTTATCTTTGCTTGATAGGATATTCTTAAAGCATGCTCTTGAAGAGCATGTAATAAGCGAGAAAAACTGCACACAATATGATATAATTGTGGGCAGTATTATACCAATTGATAGACTGAACTGGCTGGAAGCAGAATTGAGAGCTTATGTGTATTGACCTCTCTACCAGTCACTTGCATTGACAAGCAGTGAAAGCCCTCCTACTCAAGGGAAAAAAGGAGGTACACTTGCCAAGTGAAACAGGATACCAAGTCCAAGGGCTCCTCTCTGCTCAGATCTGGTCCTGAACACCAAAAGCAGCCAGCTCCTAAGCTCCAGAAAGCTCCTTTCTGATAGAACACTGGCCACAGCCAGCAGGGACGGAACTAACTAGGATGATGAGAGAATGAACAAAAGACGCACAGAGAAACACCCATAAAAACTGAGATCAGGTGTCTCTGATGGAGGAACCTGGTACCCTGGAGCTCAGCATGTTTGTTACCTACATTTGAACAGAAAGGCAGGCATATTGCATATGGCTGAACAAGGAGGTAGGTTTATCTAATCTCCCTAGAAGCAGTCTCTGCAGGGGACCAGTCTTCAGGCTGTAAATACCTGGCAGGGAGTCAGGGGAGATAGCTATGGTGGACATTTTCTGTACACATTCTCAACATCCACACATGAACCAGAGAAAGGGTTTGCCATCCTTATGTACCTCACTGCTGGGGGAAAGAGGGCTTTGCCATTTTCCCATGAGTCTGAGGCTTTGGGTCCTTGACATGGCTGTGCCCAAGTCAACAGCACATTCACTTAGGACGTGATAACTCAGGACTCTCTCTGCTTCCCACAACACCTTTTATGACAGAAGAGAAGGAAGGAACTAAAGAAAGGAAGGAGAGAGAACAGAGAAGGGAAGGCAACAGAAAGGAGAAAGGATGGAGGGAGAGAGAGAACAAAGGGAGAAGAGGAAATGCTTGAAGACTCTTTTTTGGACTGTTCAAATTATACATGTGCTTTCTTTCTGAAAATATTTACAGCATACTCTCAAATGGTGTCTTCACTGTTTCATTTCTTTATACATGTCCAGGTAACCCATACCTGTGAGGAATAGACATGGAGGAACACACAGAACCACATACTCTCAGCCCAGGTCAGGCTCTCTGGCTAAAACAGTGTTTGGCTAGCTCAGCCTGTTATATGACTGGTAGACTCCCAGTGTCACAGAACTCTATTGTGACTCTCCTCCTCCTCAGCGCAGCTCTTGGATAGACAGAGATTATGGTGACCAGAAATGGCAGGAAGTCTACCAGAGTGTCTGAGTTTAGGTGACTCTGGAAAGGGATGAATGCACCCATTTGCCTCAGCCTGTCAATAACTGTAGTTTCTTAAATAGAACAGCGGATCTTTGTTGACCTCTGGGCCATGCAGGATCCCACCAAACCAGCAGCCACTAGAGTGGATGCTGGGCCAGGATCTGCACAGGGTTCTAAACCTTTGTCAGAGTAGAGGAGAATTTGCCTGATTTGTCTAGACTTCAGTGCCTTCAGACTTGAGTTAATAATTTAAGACTCAAGAAATTACGTGAAGTCTCTACCAGTTTTGGTGGGGGAGAAAAGGCAGCTTCGAGATTCTCAGAATGCTGAACTGTCTTTTCCACAGACCATCACCTCCTTTTCTATTTCCTCCCTTGCAAAACTATCAATGACCTTCTTGAAGCTTACTTTATTGCTGTGGCCAGTGGCTAGCTGGGCGTTTAGAAATAGGTAGTTGGAGCAATATCTGTTCAAATACTAGTCATGCTGTGCCTTGAATTCAGCTTAATAGATTTCTCATAGGTTTGAGACAAAGTCCCAGCTAACTGAAAATATCCTTGCCTGTCTTCCTGATTACTTTCCTGTGGGTCTTCTCTTCCAAGTGGGCACATGAAGAATGATGGATTGGGGGTGAAATTAAAGTGTCCCTGGGTTATCTGGCCAAATTGTTCATAAAGCTATATTAATATAGCACACTGTGTTCACTGAAAAATTGCTTTCTGTTCCCTCACCCATGAGTATTGTGGAGGTGTGGATGGTGGAAGGCTGGTGCTGGCTCTGCTGACCTCACACTAAGAACAGGCCCATCCGTTTGCAGTAATTCCCTGCAGGAGTTGGATGACTTCGGGATGTAACCTCACTACTCGGCCTCCATTCTTCGTTTTTTAAAATGATGTCAATGAACAAAGTGAACCCTACTGTCATTGCTACTGAGACACCTGTCCCCCTTCTCGTTTCCCTAAATGAAGCCCAGGTGGAGGCTGGCCCAAGGGAACTGTTAAGAACAGAGCAGGTGTGGAGACTGGAAGGAGAGATGGGATTTCACAAAGAGTCAAGGTGGTGGCCCGGAAGTGTCACTGCTGCATTTGGACAGCTTCTCCCCCAGTGCCAGGCTGTTTGAGGGTCAGGTTTCTCAGTCCCAGACGGACACCTGGGGAAACAGAGACCTGTGGAGTAGGCATGCTCTCTGCAGGCCACATTTTGGAAGAAAGCCTTCTCGGGGCTACTGCCACTGAAGACAAACTTGGAGCAGGTAGGTTTGGCTGTGGACCCTGTGGGGTGTGAGTTGCACACGTTCATTACTAATTGCTAGCTGTCACCTTCCTGAGCCACTGTGTAAATGTTGGTAGAATGCTCTTTGTGACTCTCCTTCACCCCCTGTTGAGCTTGAGAAGTGCTCCGTACTTCTCCCATGCCCTTGGCCAGCTCTGTCTCCTCTTCACCCTGGCAGCACTCTGCCTCATTTCAACAGCAGGTAAGCATAGCCAAGATGGATGGAAGGGCTCCATGGCACAGCCAACTCATTACCGGTGGGCTTTGCTTCCTCACCAACTATAGAAAGCAGGCCAGGAGCATCACAAAGAACCCTGAAGGTAATAGCAAGTCTCAATTGGACCCCAGCCTCTGGTTTCGTGGGTCTGAAACCTGCTTGCTTGATGGGGCCAGAACCATCAGTCTGACCAGGAGCCAAATGACTCACCACCTTTGTCAGCAGGCTTTCAGCTTAGAGATGGGGACAATTACCATGGAGGCGAAGTCTCAGGAAGACTTGGCCCTTACAGTCTATGTTCCCACCAACAGGAAGTGGTTTGTACATGCAGTTTTAACTGTTAGACCCGGGATGTGCCAGGGAGGAAGACATTCATATACTGACCTTCAGTTGTAATCACCGGAAATCTGTGAGTTTCGATGTCCTTACAAGTAAAGACTCCTTTTCTTTGAATATAAGTTGAGGAAGGTATGGGAAAGTGTTGTGTACAATCAGGGAACTCTCCCCTCCTTCCTTAATCTGTACTTTCTAGAAAGCACAATCCTCAAAACATATCATTGTTCTATAGAAACACATTCAAATCCTCAAGAATTAAAATGGTGCCTTAGACTGAATTTGTATAATTAAAAAAAAAACTATATGTGTTCCACTAAGTTCCATTTCCTCAGGAATTTGTAGTTGCTGATAACCACACCCTGCTAGTAATGGTATCTAGATTACCAGCGCCTCCTGTGATGTGAAATTCCTGCCTTCTAAGATTGTTTTTCACTAAGGCATTTCAGAACCATACAGCTGGTGGACTGACTGAGGAAGTTCTCTGAGCTTCGGGCCTAAGCACCACCATGGCATCATCTCAGCTTTGGGGGCACAAATGGATCCCAGCACCTGAACAGCTTTGTGTATAGCTCACATCCTGGGTTGTGACTTCTGAAACATTTACTCCACAGCCTCTGCAGTAATCACTTACAGGACAGCCAAGTCATTGAGACATCCATGCACACATTGTCTCAGCACTGCTAGGCTCCCAGGTTTTAAGTGACCTCTGAATGCACCTCTGTGGTGTAGTAACCCTCATGTGAAGCATGCCAATCTTAGTTTGGTTAGGGTGACAGCAGTCCTTCTGCAGTGGCCTAGAACTGGATGCCCCGTGAAGACACCCACCTGCTCCTAGGGTAGAAGATAACCACAACACCCTTTAGCTCACTCATTTTTAAAGAGCCCACTATAAAAAGAACCAAAATTAGCCATTTTATGGTTGGTGAGCTCTGAACATGCCCCATTTACCTGCTGGGACCCATGTCCTCTGGTCTGGTAAGAGCTAATCACATGAGGGTTAAGAGCACTGTCAACATCAGAGGCCCCAGGCTGACCCCTAGCTCTGTTGTTGTCACTTTCCTGTGAGGTAGGTCATGGGCAATTTAAGGACATACCTAAGCCTCAGCTGTCATCTGAAAGGTGGGGACATTCTAATTCTATGATCTCATACAAGAGTTGTTATTATCACATGGGCTAGAGCATAAAAAGTCACAGGATGACTTATTATATGCCCATTTTGATTGGATTTCCATGGATTATTATGGTAACTGACTGTATGCTTCTAGTCATCATCACTTGGAAATAGGGGCATGTGTCTCCACACACGTAGCACAAAATTTTGCACATAAAAAGCACTCCACAGCCATTAAAGGCTAGGCTCATAACCAAAAAAGCACTCCACATTTCAATAAATAAATACATAAATGATTAGATAGATAGATAGATAGATAGATAGATAGATAGATAGATAGATAAAAGCAACCCTCAAATGTTGAACACTGCAGTGTTCTGGATAGGAGCCCGTGTGTCCCCAACAGGGGCAGTGGGTAGTTGTGTGACTTGTCACTGATGGGAAAGGCTTATTTCTAAACTGTCCGGCCTCTACCCTTACACATGGGGTGGCAGAAAAGCTGCCGCCACAGCCAAAGGAGAGAACACGACTCCAATGCATTTTGGGCCCGAGCCTGCCTAGACTCAGATAACAGTCGTGTACAAGCACTGCCTGTACAGATGGGCCTGGCAGGGGCAATTCACCTTTTCCTTTGGCGTAATTATGCAAAGTGCCTTATGCACAGACGACACCAGACTCCCCTGCCAAGGTGACCCACTGCAGCAGGAACAGTGGGATGAAGCACAGTGAGTGCTGAGCCAGTCAGGCGCTGTCCTCAAACCAATTGGCACACACTCTTTAACAAGCCAAGGACAGAGGCCACAGGCCCTTGTTCTCCACACCCTAACCCAAGCAGTCTCCTGCCCCTGGCCCAGTGTGCCCTAAGGCGTGGTCTGCAGGGAGATTCCGGACTGAGGATGCTCCATGGCAGCAGCAACATGGAATACTGAGAAGGTTGCCCCTGGTGCCTCAGGTGGGAGGCTAGGTCCAAAAGTGAAGACAAAGGGGTATTGTTACCCTCCCCTCAGTTTCCAAGGTAGTTACCCTGCCCGTGACTTACTAGGAAGTGGTTGTCCAATTCAGTTACCCATTCCAAAGTCACTTCCTCCCCTTACCCATTCTGAAGTAATGTGGGGAGAGAAAGCCAGCAAACCACTTCCTCCCAAGGCAAGGACTAACAGGTCTAATCATCACCTCCCGCTCTTTTGGGAGGGCGTCACAGAGAGAGCATGCCATGTCCAAAAGAGAGTCCATGAGAAAACTAACCCAAAGCTGTGTGCACAGAGAAGGGGCAGAGTTCATTTTCTGTGAGTGGACATTGGCCTTAGACAGCAAGATGGCAGGCAGGCAGGCGGCAGGCAGAGAATGGAGGACATGGTGAGGGGACACACGCTTCCTTGCACTGAGCACTCCCTGTGTCCAGCCAATAGGTCGTGTTCCAGGAGAGGGGACCTTAGCAACTGGAGGATGAAGAGTGTACAGCAGAGGGAGGCAGAGACGAAGCAGGACTAGAAGACGACTGATTCAGGAAGAAAGTAAAGAGGCTGCCATGAAGTATGTAAATTAGAGGAGACTGACCCAGACTTTCAAGTAACAGAACATTATAAAAATCTAAGGGTACTTCCTGAGACTTCGCTAAGATTGGAAAACAGACGGTTGATGGGAAATGACTAACAGCAATGATAGACAGAAAAATGCATACATGTAAGTCTTTATAGCTAGCCTGCATCCCTTACAATCAAATAAGTTCAGATGCTGTCACTGTATTACTGAATGATCTGTTGCTGTGATAAAAGACCATGACCAAGGCAACTTATAGAAGAAAGAGTTTATGTGGACCATGGTTCCAGAGAGATAAGATCCATCAGGGTAGAAATCATGGCATGACCACAGGCATGGTGGCAAGAACAGGAAACCGAGAGCTCACATCTCAAGCACAAGCAGCAAGCCGAGCAGAAAAACTGAGAGCAGAGTGAGGCCTTAAGCTCTCAAATCCCACCCCAAACAATGAACTTCCTCCAGCAAGGCCGCGCCTCCTAAGCCTCCGCTAACAGTACCACCAACTAGAGACCGAGTATTCACATACATGAGCCTAGCGGACAGTTGCATTAAAGCTACCACATTCATTCTCTTCACATTCTCACTTAGCCGACTGGAATATGAATTGCCAGGCTCTCGCTTAGCTTGTCTAGCAGACAAAGTAATATTTCCTAGTATTTTTCAATTATTGGAGAGAGAAAAGTGTATACATATCCCTTCTATGTGCTTTCATTATACAAGTTCAAACTTCCTTGCATGCAGAGCTCCAGATGGCAAGACACTTTTCATTTGGTTAGTAACAGTTTTTGAAAGACATTAGCAGGGCTGATCTTCACAGACAATAGAAAAAAAAAAAAAACCATAGCAGTTTACCCTCTACTAAATTATTTGTATGCTATATGATCTCTATATATTTTGATCTCCAATGATGCTAGGAAACCAAGATTAAATGTGAAGAAAATTCCAGACACTAAATGAATCATTAAAGAGATGACTGGTTTCCATGAAAATGTCAAGATAAAATCTAATCAAATACCAACTTTACCCAAGTGGCAACACTTGTCCTAAGGAGACAATGACATGGCTGTGTTGTTGCCATCATATTCGCTTGAATGCTTTGTCAAATTGTCCAGGGCAGAGCACACACAAAGACTGACATTAGGGGTGTAGCAGGCTCTCTCTCACTAAGAAGTGTCTTCAACTTATCCATCTGTTCACAAATTATATTTTAACCCCTTGATGTGATGCAGGAGGAGGTAGGGCTTTGGGAGGTGAGTATATTATGAATGTTGGGTCCTCATCAACTGGGTCACTAACTTTATAAAAAGAGATTTCATGCCCTTACCCTTTGTACTACATGAGGACATAGCAGTCATCTGTAAACCAGGAAACAGTCCTTCCCCATCAACCACGTCTGCTGGCTTCTTCATTGAGGACTCCTGGCCTCTAGAACTGTCAGAAATCAATTTCTGTTCTTCTACAGTACTTTAGTTTAAGCAACTGCAACCAACTAGGACACAGACTAAGTCAAAGACCTAATCCTGCTCAACTCAAGTACAAAGCTTGATCAGCTAGACAGGCAAAGGAGAAAGTAGAGGATAAACACAGGAGATGATAGAGTATACTGTGCTCATTTAAATAATACAGTATTGCCTTAGAAGTAAAATCAATATGCGATAGTCTTAAATAATTCTGTGTGCCAGAGACCTTTCTTAGTGCTTATCTCTGTTTCTTAAATGATCCGCTTAATGGCATTATAAGATGTTCTATTGTTAATGTTTTATAAATTAGATTATTGACGTTCAGAGAGGTTAGTCACAGGCCCAAGACCACACAGCCAAGTGTTGTAGAGCTGGGATTTAATTCTGGCTGACCATCCAATAAACAAAATAGCAGAAATGGGCAGCAGGGTAGTGTGTGTGTGTGTGTGTGTGTGTGTGTGTGTGTGTGTGTGTGTGTGTGTTGAAGGGGGGTAGCAAATCTTATCTCGAAGTTCTCGTCCACCATTGCTGCTCTCCACTTTGTTTTGTTTGTTTATTTGGGGTTTTGTTGTTGTTGTTTTTCCTCTCCTCACTCATCTTCTCTTGGCCTCTCAAGCCTGAGTCCTCAAAGATCCTTATCAACAGAGATCCTCAGGGCCTAGAGAAAGCGTTCTGTGGTTTACTTTTTTGACGCTGTGATAAAATACTTCGAGCAAAAGCAACTTGGAAGAGGAAAGGTTTTATGTGTTTTCACTTCCAGGCCATAGGTCATGACTGAGAGAAGTCCAGGTAGGAGCCCAGCAAGAGGCTGAAGGCAGGCCTGCTTGCTGTACTGCACAGCTGGAGTACAGCAGGAACCACAGTAGGTGCTCTGGCTCAGACCTAGCTGCCCTGGGACGGCACCACCTCCAGTGGGATCAGTTCTTCCATCTCAGTCATCAACCATGACAACCCCAGGCCAATCTGATGTGGACAATCCTCTTCAGGTGAGGCTCTCTCTTCCCAGATGGTTCTGTAGCATGTCAAGTGGACAATAAATAGAAACTAACCAGGACGTGAGAACGAACGCCCTTTGGATGATGCAGTGTCTTCCCATCTGACAGAGGACCTACATGAAGGCGGTGAGACAGGTGCCGCACAGGCAGGTGTTTCTTAACCTTACCTCGGTCCAGGCCTTCGCTTCAGGGACTGGAACTGTCCCTCTCCCACCATGGTGTAGGGATCCACTGCGGATTCTGACTCAGGGGTTTTGCATCTGTTGTTGTGCCTTGGACAAGGAACTTCTGTTTCTAGAATTCTAATTCTCTATGTAGAAAGTGGGACAAATGGGGGACTAGATAGAGTTGTGGGGAGCAAATGAGAAGACAAGGGAAATGTCTTTGCATGAGGCAAGCGCTCAATAAGAGCCAGTGTTGTCATTTTAAATATAAATCTCATCAAAAGAGAGGCACTGCCTTATCCCTGGATGTATTTCTCCTGACAGTGTTGGCATAGAGCAGACACTCACTATCTTTAATGAATTAATGAGTGAGTGGAAGAGACAAATCACTTAGCTGCTAACTTTACCTCGTTCATTGAAATTCAGGGAATTTAGACCTGAACAGACATGTCTCAAAAGAAGACATACACATGGCCAGAAGGTATATGAAAAAACGAACCACACTGCTAATCACCAGGGAAGTACAAATTGAAGTTACAATGAATCATCACTTCACACCTATTAGGATAACTATTATCAAAAAAGACAATAGATAAACATAGGGGGAAGGGCTGGAAATTTCCCTCTGAAGTAGATCACTTGCCTAACACATGTGATACCCTGGCTTCAGTCTCCACTGCCAAACAAACGAAACTGTTGATGAGGATGGGGAAATGTGTAGCCATTGTAGAAAGCACTAGGAAATTTCTCTAAAAATGGAAATAGACAGTTCTTCCAGGGTCAGGGTCATATATCTAAAACTATCAAATGGCCCAGCAGTCCTGCCCTGGAATATGTTGAGCATCTGACTCATGATTATTCACAATAGCCAAGACATGGAATCAATTCAGGTTTCCATTCCCTGATGGGGAGAGACAAGCAGTAGGTCTGTCTCTACAATGGAATATCATTCATCCTCGCAGATAGGAAATTGTCAGTTAAATGTCAATAGATGGATACAGAAGTCACCAAAGAAAGCAGTCCAGGCATGGAAAGCAAACACTACATGGTCTCACCTATATCCACAGTATTTAAAAAATAACTGGGCTCACAGAAACAGAGTGAAATGGAGAGTAGGGCGACTGGAGAGATGTCAATCAAAAGACACCAAAGTTCCATCAGACACCAGAAATAAACTGTATAATACGTTGCACAGCATGATGATCACAGTTTACATCGTGGTCTTGCACATTGCTTAAGGAGCAATTTGAAAAGGTCTCAACAACAAAACCATATGTGAGGTAACAGATATATATATATATATATATATATATATATATATATATATATATATATATATGATGCCACATGCTATAAATACGTTACAATTTTGTTTGTCAGTGACAAGTTTAAAATTAAATAAAATAAAAGTTTAAGTCATTAACATAGGTACTAGACAAATTAAAGAAAAATCAAGATGTACGAAAAACCCTTCAGGACTTTTGAAAGGTACTTTTTGTACCTTTTGTGCTTTTGTGTCACCGGCCCCCTGTGCTAGAGTGAGGTATTAGCTTCCTGATGCCCTGGTTTGTGTTGCATCCTGAAGACGCCACCTCTCACTACGAGCATCTTTCTTCTGCCCCTTCCCATCGCTTTATTCGATGCTGGCCCGCAGCCTTGGCTCCCCGCAGAATCTCAGTTTTACTGCTGAAGCTGTGCTCGGGAAAGCCCCGTCCTCACCTCACTGGCACCCACATGTCTATCTTTGGGCTAGGAAGGTGTAACATGGCTGTAATCCAGAATGCCTCCAAGGGTCACCCCTCCAAAACTGCCATCTGCCATCAGCAAGCTCTGCCTTCCCTCACTGACTCTATTGGGATATGATTAGAAGAGTAAAAAGAGAAACATGAGAGCAAATGTCATATTTATGGAAAAACAAATAATACTTTTTGCATAAATCATAACAGGAAGTGATTCTTGTCCCTTCAAGTCTTCATTTCTGAAGTGGGGTTGTTTAAACAGAAGAAAATGGGACAAGGACCTTATAAGGAGGCAAGTGGCATCGAGCTCCTGTGAAACTGAGATAGTGTGGTTTCGGTGCAGTGCTTCAAAGGCTTTCAGGAAATGTGACTTTGCGGCTTCCCATAACCAGATCTTACACCTTGTGTGGATCAGGACTGTACAGCCCTTCATGGGAGAAAGGACCAGCCTTTCTCACTGAATCCTTGCAAGGCCACCTATCCTGTCCAAGTGAGCTTTGTTCTTCCGGAGAATTAACTCAGTGTGGCACTGCTTGCCTGACAGACTCTGGGTCTCATGGTGCATGTGCCTTGATGCTCATGGATGTAAGGACATGTTTACACAGTAAAGACACACAGACGTCACCTGCCTGTGGACTACACAGTGTTCCCCCCAGCTGTCATCAGAAACCATCGCCATTTAGAAACAGCCCTTGAGAGGCAAATACCAAGGTGCCTCTGAAAACCCCAGGTTAACATTGAGGCTGCAGAAGGCAAAGCACGGGAGCGGAACGGGACAGGTGTCTCGTGTCCGAAACCCTGGATTCAGACCCCCGGGAAGCAGCTCTCACTCATTCTGCTCACTTTGAAAGGAAATTCTCATCGCTTCACCTGTGGCATCTTTAGATTTATATTTTGATTTTCATTTGTTTATTTATTTTTTAAATACGGGATGCTTCATAGATTTCCTATCATCCTTGTGCAGGGGTCGTGCTGATCTTCCCGTATTGTTTCTATTTTAGTATATGTGCCACTGGAGAGAGCAGCTGATTTTGATTTCCTTTTTAAGGCAGTATGAAGGAGACTCTGAGCTTACTTTTTCATTTTATGCTACTTACTTAAAACATCAAAGGTTCAAACTTAGCTGTATGCAAAATTAAAACATTTTTATGTAAAAAATATCTTCTAGTTTTAATAGCAAGTTTCAAGTTGGAATGCTGTATGTGACTCAAAAGTCTGAAAAGTCTCACTATGTTATTCAAGCTGGTCTCGAACTCCTGGCATCAAGCAGCCATACTGCTTTAGCCTCTCTAGTAGCTAGCTACAGTCACACATCACTGTATCTGATGAGTGGTTTTAATTTTTTTCTAGTCAAATGTCTTATTTTTAAGCTAAGAACATATTCACTGCTCAAAAATACATTTTTCTAATAATACCTTTGCACAATAAACTGTGGGCAGATTTTCTTTTTGAAAGTAACTTACTATTCACTAATTGATTCCCCTATCTTGAAAAGACTCAATGAGTTTTTTAAAAGCAATTATATGACTATGACCAACATCTGGTTTTTCATTTCTGACGCATATTAATGTTACCCGAATGAACATCTCTGCTCCATTTGAATGCTTTGAAGCTGAAATGAACCTGGTAATTATATTCCCCGCAGTTGAAGTTAGTGGCTATCGCCTTTGTATCTCTAATTGAAACTCAGACTTTGGGTTTTTTATTTTCTTTTTGAAAGCCTGCATGAAATGCCTTCAGAAATAGGCAAAGAAGACTTTGTGGGGATCGTATAAGACTTGATGGCTCCACTGAGCTCCGTAGTCGAACTGTAAAAGACTAAAGATTTATATAATCTGAAGAGAAACCAGCATATCCCACAGCATAATTAGAAGTAGTGGCCATTGCTTTTTCTGCACGCTACACTGAGCAATTTCTACCCGGGAGGACCCTCTATCACAGAAGCGAATGGACACTGGGAATTAACAGCAGCATGGGAGGTGCCTGTGGGCTCCGCTGAAGCCCCAGTTCCCTTTAGGTCTAATTAATTATTTTTGTGCTACAATGTGGACAATGTCCAGCTAAGTGGCTCAGCTCACTGGAGGCCACGCAAAGCCTGGAATACATGATGGTTGTCAGGATGCATTTTCCCTCCTACTGTTCAAACTCTGCATTCTGCAGAGCAAAAATCAGAGATATTTTGCTTCTAGTTCAAGTCTCGTGGTCTTGTTCAGTTCCTCTAAGACTGGAACGATGACTGACAGGAATTTAGAACAATCCTTTGGAATAAAAACTGGCTCACCAAGACTTTAGAATTCTGAGGACAATCTCGTTTTCCAATCTGAATCCATTCAGAGCACTGGAAGACTGCCAAGGACTTCACTTGGCAAGAAGGTAAGATTGTTGGTAGGCATGGTAAGTCACACTCGTAATCCCAGAACTTGGGAGACTGAGGCAGAAGTTTGTAGCCAGCTTGGACTACACAGAGAGACTGTCTCAGAGACAGGGAATAAAAAGGGTACTTTTAAAGAGCCCATTTCCTAGGACTGGTAAGTATAAACAGAGGTAGATTACAGTTAGTAATAGCTGTTAGGAGGGCCTAGAGTGATGGCCCATTGGTGAATAGTGGTCACTCCTCTTCTATAGAACCCAAATTCAGCTCTGAATGCTCACATTAGGCAGCTGATAACATTAGGCAGTTACTACAGCCCCAGGGAAACCCAGTGCTTCTGGCTTCCTTGGGCACACGCACATACATATACACACAACTAAAAACAGAACAGTCAAACAATCTTTCAAACTATAACCATGCATAAAAGGCAATAAGTATTTATGCTCATTTTTTTATTTCCATATTCAAAACTATAAAATTTCTTTGGTAAAATACAAATGTACTGTACATTTCTGTGTCTCCCAGGACCTGAAGCTATCGGAGTCCTAATCCCATCCCCCACCCCCCACAGGCCCCAGCCTGTTTTCTCCTCCCTGCCCGCAGTGTGCTACAGATGAGCAAAGCATCAGAGCGCTAAATGGAGCTCTGCCCCAGACCCAGTGCCGTCAGCCTTGAGAACACGCCTGACATCATTGACATTAGTTTGAGATAAATGATAAAATGAGCCCCTGTCTTCTGACCCAAATCTCAGGGGTCGACTCATCTTGAGGCCACTTTTGATCACACTTTTGTCAGCAAAACTCCAACAAATTGCCCTCTGTGCAGCTCTGGATCTGCTTCCCTTTCTCTGGCCTCACATCACTTTCTACATACAGCAGTCAGTTCTTTGACAACAATTTTATCCCCTGGTTAAAGAAGAAGAAGAAGAAGAAAAGAAGAAGAAGAAGAAGAAGAAGAAGAAGAAGAAGAAGAAGAGGAGGAGGAGGAGGAGGAGGAGGAGGAGGAGGAGGAGGAGGAGGAGGAGAGTATGCGTAAGACTGCATGACTTTACAGAAGGACATACAGAAAACTCCCTGCAGCGACAGCTGAGTTGTTCCTATGCATGGGCACATTCCATTGATGTTTTCTATTTATGTATTCATCTCTCACATGCAACAATTGTGAGCAATTTGGACTCAGTTACCCCACCATGGTTTTTTATAGCTGATGACTATCTTAGTTAGGGTTTCCGTTGCTGGTGATGAACCACCATGACCAAACGCAAGTTAGGGAGAAAGGGGTTTATTTGACTTACACTTCCACATTGCTGTTCATCATCAAAGGAAGTCAGGACAGGAACTCAAACCCGGAGGCAGGAGCTGATGCAGAGGCCATGGAGGGGTGCTGCTTACTGACTTGCTCCTCAAGGCTTGCTCAGTCTGCTTTCTTATAGAACTCAGGACCACCAGCCCTGGGATGGCACCACCCACAATGGACTGGGCCCTCCCCCAATGATCACTAATTAAGAAAATGCCCTACATGCCTGCCATCAACCTGATCCCATATAGACATTTTTTCAAGTGAGGTTCTCTCCTCTCAGATGACTTCAGCTTGTGTCAAATTGGCACAAATCAACCAACCCAAGACCTAGCCATGGCTGACAATGTAAGGTGCTTACAGTTTGTCAGGACCCACGTGGTAGGAGGAGAGAACTGATTCCCCAAATATGCACAGTGGTACACACACACACACACACACACACACACACACACACACACATTAAGTAAATGTTACTTATTTTCAAATGCTGTGTTTTAGAAGAGAGTATTTGGGAGGAACAGACATTTTACATATAGGTAATTGAGGAAAACTAAAAGATCCTAAATCTGTGTATCTTGACCTTAATTGTGGCGCTCTCTCTCTCTCTCTCTCTCTCTCTCTCTCTCTCTCTCTCTCTCTCTCTCTGTGTGTGTGTGTGTGTGTGTATGTGTGTGTGTGTGTGTGTGTGTGTGTGTGTGTGTGTGTGTGTGTGTGTATTCACCATGCAATGAAGAAATAGAATTCCAATGAGATACTTGTCCAAACATGGCACAGTCAGTAACTAGAGATCCAAGCCAGAACTCGGACTGGAGCTGAACTCTGACAAACTGCCTACCACTGAGCAGGGATCAAGCCAGATCATAGCAAAGACAGAAGCTGTGGGTCCACATCGTGGTTTGTCTACATGTTTTTCACTACCTTGGGTAAAGTATCATTCCTAAACTAAGACCTGCAGCTCTGCTCTGAAGGTACAAAATCAATGTGAGTCTTCTATCTCATCCTGAACAAAAGCCCATTCTCCCCGTCAACACACACTGGAACTGGAAAGCCTGTGAACCAGAGCCTTGCTTCTTAGGACTCACCTTCATCTATCTAAGGAAACTATATGATTCAGTCTGCTACCCAACTCCCTGCAGGCGTACTGGAGATTGGGGTCCAGGCAGAGCAGAGGGGCATCAAACAGACCTCCTAGAGCAAGCTGTGGCTTCCAGAAGATGGCTTTGGTCAGTAAGGCTTTGGGCCTCTTCCATCTTTCCTCTCAGTCTTGTTCCCTTGACACCCGGTTTTCGCCATATGACAGTGAAGTCTCAATAAATGTTAGGGAACCTGTGCTAAAATTAATCTGTGATAGAAGCCTGTTACAGATGCTCTTCAGTAAGATGAGATGATTTTTAAATCCAGCATGACTCTAAATAAATTGCTAACCTCGATGTAAGCTGGGAGAGGACTGTTGATTACCCAGGGGCCCTGGGGGTTTAGATACGTCTGGTGTGGGATATCTGAGGGAAAAAAATCCACGTGCACTATGTTCTTATGTCTGTTAACTTTATTCATCTAAGACAAAATTCTATCAATACAGCTAGAGCTCCACCAGGCATTCAGGGCAGGAACAACTCTAGACATACCAAGCTCTATATCCGTCTACTTTATTTCTCTGGGATGAAACCCTGTCTCCATAACTGCAGTTCTGTCCAGTTCCCCAGCTCATAGTCCTGCTAATGAATAAACTCCTATCCTTCCAGCCTCATCTTCGTCCTCTGTATCCTCGTTCTCCATCTCTGCTGCTCTCTACTCCTGGCACTCAGAAAACTCTACCCGAGATCTGCTTACCCTCTATAGAACCTTTGTGGTCCTCTCTTCTCTCTCACCATGCTGTTCTGTCCCTTTCTACAGAAAATGCCTGCCCTTTCTTTCCCTGGGCAAGGGTTCTTTGCCTCCTCAAGAATGCTATCCCACCTCTCACCTTGATATGCAAAAACCTCTTTTGTTCTCCATCAGTTGCTCTGGAGAGCTGCTAGGCCTTGAGTCAGGGGAATGGTCTGAGCTTCACTTGCACAAGAAGCAAAGCTGTGTGTCTCCAGCCAGCTCATCTCCTAGGCTCAGTTGGGGAGTTAATAATCTAGAAGTTCAGCAGATCCGGGGAGCTGAACTCTAGCCAAATGGTCTGGAAATATTTGGGCATGCAAGAGTTTCATAGCAGAAGACAGCTGAAATACTAAAGTCTGGATAACACCAAATATTCATAACAAATCGCTTGCCTCTTGACAGACCTTTGGCAGGTCAAGTTATAGCTTTAATACACAGCTGAGTCTCTATGATATATTCTTGTGGCCCCGCAAGAGAGAACAAGCTAGATTACTAGGCTATAGTGTGTGTTCCCCTCACACCCTATCACATTGGCCTGATCTGCTCTTTAAAGCTGTTTCCCACAAATTAGGATTGGCTATCCATCACTGAGTGCCTGCATTCTCAGCAGTAAGGATTAGCTGTCCATCACTGAGCTTCTACATTCTCAGCTTAGGAAGGACCCAGGGAGTGCAGTGAACAATGGAGGAAATGACTTAGGTGAAATAGTAGGAACCATCTACTTTGAGACTCTAGCATGGTGGGTGTGTGTGTGTGTGTGTGTGTGTGTGTGTGTGTGTGTGTGTGTGTGCCTGTGTGAGTATCTGTGTGTGTTTGACAACAATAAAAAGAAAATGAGGCCATGAATTGTTGTAGAATATTACTTTAACTATGTAAAGATGTGTTACATTTGTTTCTGCTGCAGAATATTACTTTAACTGGTAAAGATGCATTACATTTATTTCTGCTGCCTTTGTTAATGATGTAAAGATGTGTTACATTTGTTTATACTGTATTTGTTTAATTATGTAAAGATGTGTTGCATTTGTTTCAACTTGTCTGCCTAAGGTACCTGATTGTTCTAATAAAAAGCTGAACAGCCAATAGCTAGGCAGGAGAGGGATAGGCAGGGCTGGCAGGCAGAGAGAACAAATAGGAGAGAGGAAAGGAGAGAGAAATGAGGGAGAAAGAGAGGGACATGCTTGTGGCCAGAAGCCAGACAGCCACTATCCAGACTTGGAGATAGCAGCAAAGTAAGATATACAGAAAGAAAGAAAGAAAGGTTTAAAAAAAGCCCTGAGGCAAAATGTAGATGAAGAGAAACAGAATAAAACAAGAACTAAGCTAAGGCTGAGCATCCAAAATGAATAAGTCTCTACGTCATGATTTGGGAGCTGGTTGGTGGCCCAAAAGAAAGCCTGTTACAATGAATTTGCAAGGGAGTGTGAGATGGGGTTGATATAGGGATAGAGGAAAAGAGGAAGAAATGATGTACCTATACTTTAGTTAAAAATGAAATAAACTATATTATAAAGAAGATACAGATATGGAAGATTTGCTCTAGTCACCAAATGGCAGCACCAGATGCCACCTTAGAATTCTGTCAGAAGTTTTCTTTGTTCTGACAATGACTAAAGCCATCTCCTTACAGGTGAAATGCTTGTTTGTCAAGCCTGCTGAGAGGATACTTTCCTTTGTAAGTAATTGTGGGATCTACACTAAAACACAGGAATCTTGGAGGTCAGGGTGTTTCTCACCATTGTTGTAAAGCACCAACTGCAGAAAGACGGGGAGTCCCTCACATAAGGGTCTACGTGAGCCAAGGCAAGTGTGGGCCAAGACGGCCGAATAAGCAACAAGGGAGAATAAGAGGGATTACTACTGAGCAGAAAAAAGTAATTACTCCTTTGAACTTTGCTTACTTATATCATATATACAGCTCATATTTGAAGTCACATAGCTGAGAAATCCATTATTGGCTTTCCAAGCCTCAGAACCCTGGATATATATGTTACCAGAGCAATTGGCTAAGTTATCTTACAAAGACATGAAGTCATTTTTGTGAAAAACACCGACTCTTTACCACAGCCCATAGATGTACTAAAGTACATCTGTTTAACCCTTTGTTGCCTGGACCTGTGAGGCCGATACTACTCTGTTCTGCCTCAGTTGATCATTTGGGAAACGGTCTGTCCCAAATATGAAACAGGGTTCACTTGACCTGTTTCCTTCCAAACCTCATACACCTTTCTTTGAGCAAGTGGCTGCGGGCTTGGGGACAGAGTAATATGAAGCTGTGCTCATTTGTGCCTGGGCATGTAGAGACCCAAGGCGCCTCCCTTTATAGCTCAGTACCTTAAGATATACATTTTTTCCCTACACTGCCTGTGCTTCTTCAGCAGCTCAAGCACCTAGAGCAGCCTGTCCATAAAGCCAAAATCAAACAAGGAAGCCAGAGCATTTATGGAAGATGATGATACCAGCACCAGGAGAACACCCAGTTCCTGGGTTAAGTCACTGATGACTGATTTTTGGGAACTTGGCACAAGCCAGAATCATTTTGGTAAGAGAAAACTTCAATTAATAAAATGTCTCGATAAGGTTGTCCTGCCAAATCTGTGGGGCATTTTCTTGATAATGATTGATTTGGGAGTGTCTAGCCTAGTGTGGGTGATGCCATCTTTGAGCAGGTAGTCCTGTGTTATGGAGGAAAGCAGGCTAAGAATACCTGGATTCCCCTAGGCTTCTGCTTCAGTCCCTACCTCCAGATTCCTGCTTTGAGTTCCTGCCTCAACTTCCCTCAGTGGACTGTGGCCCAGGACATGTAAGCCAAATAAACCTTTTCCTCAAGTCCCTTTTGGTAATGGTGTTTATCACAGCAATAGAAACTTACCTAAGACCATCACTGCCTGTTAGTCCACACACCAAGAGCTCAGAATATTTAAGCAGAAGGAAAACATCTCTAGAAACCATATCTATGACCAATGGAAAATTACCAAATCATAGTCTACCCTAGAGGAAAAAAATCAATAAAACCCTGGTGCTTCTTTTGTTAATATGTATACTCTATTCACCTCTAAACAGTGCTAGCTAGCTTTGGTTTGAGACAGCTCAAACTGAGGTTGTATAAAAGATGCTTGCATGTTTTGTTCACAATATATGGCTTGGTCTTATTCTATCCATTAAGATCCTGCTACCTGATATCACAAGGACAGCAGGACATTGAGATTTTCCCCAAGGTCAGCTTCCTGGGTACAAACAGCATTTGCATCCCTCTACCTGTGGGACTGCCATGGGACTGAGCTTCCTTCCAGGGTCAGCCTAGCAAAAGCTGTCACTGCAAAGGCATTTACAAGTATAAACAGCTGAAGGACAACAGCCCTTTGCTACTCACCGATGGCCACCTTGCTCTGTAGAGACTTCAAACCATTAAATTTTTGAATGTGTGAGGAGGACAGAAGATGCATGCGTTTTCAATTTCAGTGCTATAATAATGAGTTAAGCACCATTGAACATAAAGGAGGAAATACCATGTTTCGAACTTTTTCTAGCCAGGAGGATCCTGTTTGTAGAAAAATGAAAATTTAAGTGTAAATGATTTTTCTCCATAGTCTCAAATGAAGAAACTAAAATGGCCGTGACTAAACATCACCTTTGATCACTGAAAAACAACTTTGTCATGAGGCCATCACAGTAAAGATAGTTGGTTCCCGATCTGTCCAGTTCAGGTGCACAGTTTAACTCTAGTATAGTTACTCACCATTTCTGCTGGTAGTGTTCATTCCCAATGACCGTCTAACATATGGCCTTGCCAAAGCAATCTGATGCTACTGTTTTTATATCGTCAATGTAAAGTGCATGCTGGAATTTTAACACATCCTTTAAACACATCCTTTAACATCTACTGAACTTTAAGATACTTTTAATTTTCTTGGAATAGGTAACACCCTCATCCATCTCAGCCTCTCGCATCCCTCTAGCCTGTCTTTGTTCACATAACTTCAAGGGGCTGAAATTGGAATAGAATTAGCTGTTGTACATATTTCTTAGGAAGAGACACTTCTAAACTGAATACTTCATGTTACACAGTTAGGGTAAGTGTAAAAATATTTCAAGTGAAAACAAAAAAAATTCCCTTTGTGTCCAGACTCAATTTTACCACCACTCTCAAATATGAGAAGGATTTAAAGGTGAGACTATCTTAAATATAATAAAGATAGGCGCATTAACCAAAATGCCAGCTAGCTAACACAACAGGAAGTGGATCAGGCAAGTGTACCAAGGTTCTTAGGAAATCTGGTCATTGTATTCTTTCCATGTAAGGACAGTGCTATGGGAAAGTCAAACTCGAATAAGAAAGTAAGCCCTGGAATTTGGAAGCCCATGTGAGGGGAGTGAGATGGACATTCTGATCACTGTGGCTAAGTACTTGGCCAGAAGCTCCTGAGGGAGACGTTTATTTGAGTTCACAGTTTGAAGGTTCAGGCCTTCTTGGCAGAAGGCCTGGTGGTGAGAATGGCCGGCGGATATATAAGGCTGCGTGCTCACATCTCGGTGGGTCAGGAAGTTGAAGCAGGCATTCTGCTGGCTTTTCCCTTTTTCCCTTTTTCATTCAGTTCTGGACCCCAGCCCATGGGATGGTCTCCGGAGAAGCCCTCACACACACACACCCAGAGGAGTGTCTCCTAAGTGGTTCTAAATCCAGGCAACTTGGCAGTGAACATTAACCTTCACAGACTGTCATAATAACAAGCGGGGTGGCAGGGGCAGTAAACAAAAGAATTCATTTTCTCACAGGACTAAAGATGAAAGTGTTGGCAGTTTGTCTTTTCTGAGTTTTTCCTCCTGACTTATGGACGGCAACCCTCTCCTCATGTGTTCACATGATCTGCCCTGGCTCTGTGTGACTCTGTCCTAATGTCTTCTTATGAGGACACACGTCATATTGCAAGGACCTATCCCAATGACAGCATTTCATTTTAAATATCCCTTTAAAGAATTTTTCTACAATGTAGTTGCATTATGAGATATCTGGGGTAGGACTTCAACACAGGAATTTTGGAGAGACACAATTTAGCCCATAACAATGTACACCTTGGGGAATATTTCACCAAGGATATGAGTTCCATATGCAGCCTGTGTGCCAGGAAAGCTTGACTTGAAAACAAGTGCCTGTGTCTTGGAGACACACTCCTCTACAGCACTGGAAGAAACTCATTCTGCGTTCAGCAGTGGCAATTCCATCAGTGTCGCACGTTTTCTTTGGGGAGAGGGTAATGTTGAATAAATTAGATCTGAATTTCATCAGTTATAATTTTCCATCAATCCTGCCTTCCTCAGATACCTGTTTGACTCCATGTGTTCCTCCCTTAGGCTTCTTCTAGAGACTACAAAATCCCAGACACACAGTAGGATCATTTGTTTGACACACAGAGGGCAACTGTGCTTTGTAATTTTTTATTTTTGTTGCTGATTGAATGAAGTAATGAGAATTAAAAAGAATGTAGCTAAAATGAATTGTTTCTGCTCCTAACACTTTGGGCACCAAACATCTAGGGTTCCCAAACCATGTAATTCCCCAGTTGTCTGCAGACGTCAACTGCAGGTGCCATGTAAGTTAATTCAATTCTATCCCTTTCTACCTAGAATTAATGCCAATACTGCAAGTTAGGGACTCAAACCCACTGCAGCTTCTGGTCATAAACCCTGGACCCCCGGTCAGTTACACTTCTGTCCACTAAGCTCTCAGGGCAATAGTTCACTGCAGCAGCTCACAGAACTCAGCACTTAGCATGTGGGTTTATTATGATGGCTAAAATTAAGTAGTGTACTGGAAATTCTTAGGAGTGCTAAGCATGGGAGCTTCCCATTACAATATGAATGCACTGACCTCATAGTTCAGGTATGCATTCACCAATCTGGAAACTCTCTGAATTCCTATGTGTATTGCCATGATTGATTTCATAATTGACTTCCAGTGGCTAATTCAACCTCCAACCTCCAGCCTCCAGCCTTTCTCCATAAATGAATTAGGAAGGCCCAGTTCTCTAGTAATGCCTAGGTCTTCCTGGGACAAGACCCTATCCTGAAGCTATCTCTGGGCTCTCAGCCATCAGTAACCTCATTAGCATACAATACATTTATTCATCCCAAGGAACATGGGACTAGAACCAAATATAACAAAAGATGCCTCTGTCATGCCTATTACTCTGGAAGTTGCAAGAATTCTAAGAGTTCTGTGCCAGAAATCCAGAATCGAAGATCAATGATGTAGTTCTTATTGTGTCAAAACATCCAAAAAGATATTTCATAAAGATGGCATTGACACTGCAAATTTCTTTTTTGTTTTAAATACATCAATGATGAGAGAGAGAGAGAGAGAGAGAGAGAGAGAGAGAGAGAGAGAGAGAGAGAAAGAGAGAGAGAGAGTTTAAATAGGCTAGCTGCACTTAGAAACAAAAGAAACAATATATGGACCATAATGGTCACATGGTCACAGTTCTATATGAAACTAAGATGTACAAAAGTAGAGAAGAATTACCACCTTGGTCCTGAGCCAAAGTGCCCACTGCTTCAGTGACTAGATCTGCAGTCTCTCCAACTTACCAAGGACATCAAGTCACTAATATAAAGAGAAACTTCTGTTTTTTATTTCCTTTTTATTCATTGTACATACCAAGCAAAGATCCCTCTCTCACCCTCTTCCCGCTCCCCCCACTTGCCTCCCCACTACTCCTCATTCCCTCCTCCAACAGGTAAGTTCTCCTGGGGGCAGGGACAGCTAAGCCTGGTACATTCAGTTGAGGCAGGACTGAGCCCCTCCCCACTTTATCAGGGGGTGAGCAAGGTGTCCGACCATAGGTAATGGGATCCAGAAAGCTGGCTCATGCACCAGGGATAGATCCTAATCACACTGCCAGGGGCCCCTCAAACAGACCCAGCCACACAACTGTCTCCCATATGCAGAGGGTCTAGTCCAGTCCCATGCAGGTTCCACAGTTGTCAGTCTAAAGTTCGTGAGTTTCTTTGAGATTAGTTCAGTTGTCTCTGTAGATTTCCCCATCATGATCTTGCTCATATAATCCCTCTCTTTGACTGGACTCCTGGAGCTTGGCCTGGTGCTTGGTTTTGAATCTCTGCATCTGCTTCCATCAGTTACTGGATGAAGGCTTTCTTGGTCCAGTCGGAGCTGGCAGAGTCTGTGCCTCGAGGAGCAGCTGAGATCTTGGAGGATAGGTAGCTTTGGAGAGTGGATTGGGGATTGTAGGTTACGGGTCCAGTGGGGGAGATGGTGGTCAGGCCTGACTGCTGGAGTCCTGCCTGCTGGCCTGCAACTCAGGCTGCCAAGAGAAACTTCTAAATGGAGTCATGGAAGAGCAGATGAAAATAACTGAAGGGCCACCAGACTAGAAGGCTAAAAGCAAAGACAGGGATTGCTCTGAAAATGACATGCTTAAAATTCAGCTCCATATAGCAAAGGTAGTACATGCCTATAATCCCTGCAGCACTCAGATATCTGAGACAGGATGGTCATGAGTTCAAGACCAACCTGGGCTATGTACAGAAGACTTGTCTCAAAAAATAAATAAATAAAAATACAAAAGTGTAGACTATAATTTCAAATGGCACAAAATAATGAGCACTGAGAAAGCTAGCTACCAAGCCGCAAATGACATCACTCTCAGCTCAGGAGGCAACACATGCAGAACTGGGCCTCAGGGGCTTCATGTACATCACATTAACCAGGGAGATGTTCACACTGAATCTCACAGGTTCCCAGCTGTGTCCAGCAGGCACAAAATTGCCAGATCCAATGCAAGAAGATGAAAATTCTTTTAGCACATTTCAGTATTCTGTATTTTATACTTAAACTAAAATATTAGGCCACTGTTGATCTAAAAATGCAAATTTAGCTGCTTAATCTTATTTTTGTTCTTTTTGTCTATAAACTGTGGTGGTTTGAATGAGAATGTCCCCACTAGGCTCATTTGAATACTTCGTCTCCTCTGGTGGAACTGTTTGGGAAGGATTAGGAGGTGGCCTTGTTGAAGGAGGTGTGTCAGTCCCAGTGTGCTTCTCACTGTCTGCCTCCTGCTTGTGGATCAAGATGTGAGCTCTCAGCTAGCCAGGGATACATAGGATGACTCTGCACTACAAAGTGTAGGTGTGAATTTAAGAAACATGTATAAGAGAGGAAATCAAGATTTGATTTCTTGATTTCTTGATTCTAAAAGAACCACATTCTCTGGCAGGGCAGAGCCAGTAAGTTAAAGGAGTACATTGCTGGAGGTGCCTGTGACTGAAAACAGAGGGACTCAGAAGCACATGTGTCCCCAGTAAACAAGTGAAATACATACTATCCACAAGCAGAAGCCACACGGTAACAGAGGATACCAGGACTAAGGAGTGAATGAAGCCAAAGTCAGATGGTGTCTTAGTTTGGTTTCTACTGCTATAATAAAACACCAGGACCAAAAGCAACCTGGGAGGAAAGGGTTTATTTCTTCTTAAAAGTCTCAGGTCACAATCCATCACTGAAGGAAATTAGGGAAGGAACTGACGCAGAAACCGTGAGGAACACTGGTTACTGACATGTTCCCCATGACTTGCTCAACCTATTATAGCCCCCAGTACCACCAGCCCAGGGGTGGCACCACCCACAGTGAACTAAGCTCTCCACATCAGTCATTAATCAAGACAACACCTCATAAGAATGCCGACAGGTCAATGTTAGGAGACATTTTCTCAGTTAACAAAAGCCAGCCAGCAGGATGTCCTGGAAAACAAGAAAGATTTCCAAACATGAGCGCCTGCCACTCTGAGGCCTGCTTTACCGAGCATTAGACTGGCCTAAGAAGGTCTGGAAAGCCATGGCCCAAGGCATATCACTTCTCAGTAAAATTACCGTCAGGGTCTAGATGATCTTTAGATAGGTGCTGGAGTCACACCCTTTCTTTGACTCCAATACAATAAAATTAAATATCACCAGTCACAAAAACTGAATCCACAGTTCATATAGATGAGTGCACACTAAAATGACCAAGGAAAGGGGACTTCCCCTATCAGACAATAACCTGATATTAGGGACTTAGGGATAGACCAAAGGCATAGCATTAAAAACCCCTCAAGTCAATGTGAGAATATGCACATGAATGTTGTGATGTCATAAAGAGCAGTAGTTGTGCAGGGAAAGGGTGACTTGACACACAGTACCAAGAATGTTGACTTTCCACTCAGAGAAAAAAAATGAGTGGAAGATATTACACTCCTATCACATACCACATGCATAAAGTTGCTGGTGTTGTATTTAAACCTCTAAGCAGGAAAATAACTGCTAAATCTCAGAAGAGTATGTTAGATATTGAATGATGGCTTTATGACTGTGGAGTAAGAGAAGTCTTTTAATATTAAATGTATATGCATTTAAGTCTTAGGATAGAATACTACGCAGCATTAAAAATGAAGGCACTCCTGCTATTTGTGACAACGTGGGGCATCATGCAAAGTGACACAGCCAGACAAAAGCACATCAATACAGCATGATCACACAGGCACACAGAGCAAGACACAGGGAGGGGAAGCTTGGGGGGTAACTTAAAATCCAACTCTATCATCCTGTGGTGGCACTCAGGGCTGAGGCAGGAGGATGACTAATTCAAGGTCAGCCTGGAGGGGAATAGAAACAGTCCCTGGAACTCTGTAATATGAAGATAGAAGAGGGAAAGGCCAAGACATCAGCTTCCTCCTGAGCTTTGAAGCCACCAAGCCTGTTTTTGGATTTCCTCAGATACTCACAGCAATCTCTAAGCTATCCTTCCTCCCAGAATGACATGTGCATTCTGACAGCATTTACAGCTAGTTAATGTTCATATTAAAGCACCACAAAATGTCCTAGTAACTAAAATGTGAAATTCTCCCCAACTTTGCAATTCCCTTAAGCTGATCTCTTTAGCTATCACAGCCCCCTGCCAAGAAGAGTAAGAATGTAGCACCATTCTGATTTATCTCCTATTTTGTCAGAGCTGTTTCTTCAAAATTAATGATCTAGATATCTTGTTTCCCGAGTATGTGAAAAATAGAGTCTTTAAGGAATTCTGCCATATGTTTAAAACTAAATCAGTGTGTGTGCCTGGAAGAAATCTATCATTTCATGAAACCAATAAATATTCCTTCTCAGCAAATGTACGGGAGATGGAGCACAAAGAGAAATTACCTCATCTATCAATGGGCAATAAAATATTTCAGGTATTTCTACTCTCTGACTTTGCATTTTTAGTTTCATTGTTAAGACTGAGACTCCCTTCCCTGAAGAAGATGATGGGTGAATCAGAGCTTCAGGAAGAGGCCCTCACTGTGGCCGTCCAGCACAGTCTTCTCTGCTCTCACCTACCTGCAGCATCCGAGGAAGCTTCTCCCCCACTGCCTGCAAGTTCCTTAAACCATCATTCCAGAATCCTCCCAAGGACCCCCAGTGGCTGAACACTTCTACTTCAAAAGCAGACAGGCTTCCTGGGAAGCCACTTGGCTGAACACTTTCTCCTTCTGCACCCGTTTTTCCTGGGAATGAAAGAAGGAAAGCCAAGACCCTTGGTAGAAAACCTTACAGGAAACATTTGCCGCACATGCTCCATGTGACTGAAAAGTATGTCAACTTACAAATCAGCTACTTCATTACCATGGTTAATTCCTTGGTTAAACCCAATATCTACATGGGAAACTGGATGGGATTGATATGTGAATGACTTGGGGACACATACCTGGCCAATGGTAAAACCAGGCTCTAGGACAGGTTTGTTGATAACTTTCAGATCTAAGTATGCACCAGTATCACTGAAAGGATTTTAGGACCCCAGCTGGCTGACTTGGTCCCTGCAAACTAGAGACCTTGCAGTCTGTATTTTTTAACCACATTTCCTGAAAATTGTGATGTACTTCTGTATTAATCAATGTCCTGTTTCTGTGAAGAGACATCATGACCACAGCAACTCTTATAAAGGAAAGCATTTTATTGGAGCTGGCTTACAGTTTAGAAGTTTAGTCCATTATCATTATGGCAGGGAGCATGGCCGCATGCAGACAGATAGAGTGTTGGAGGGTTGCTGAATGATCTACATCCAGATCCACAGGCAGCAGAAAGAGAAAGAGACACTGGGCCTAGATAGAGCAATTGAAACTTCAAAGCACACTCTGAGTGACACACTTCCTCCAACAGGCCACATCTCCTAATAGTACCCATTGGGGACCATTTTCATTCAAATCACCACAGTGTCCAACCCAGACTAGTTCTCAATGCTCTGTCAGCTTAGGGAAAGCAGAGCGGGCTCTACCTACTGCGGTGTCAGCTGCCCTTGGGATGGGACAAAGATAGGACAGGGCTTTGAACTCTCTGTTGCTCAGCTAAGACTGAGGTGTCACAGCCACCCAGAGAAGGAGCTGTCCTCGCCTCCTGTAGCTGATGTCGCCAACAAAAGTGTTCACTGGCCAAGCTGACTGAGCAGGTCAATTAACGGCATATAATTCAGCCACAGAAAACCACAAGACTTTGTCCACAAAGAAGGTAGAACCAAGGAAAGGCAAGATGGAAAGAGCCATGAATTAGGATGCTAGAACTATGGGCACATGTAACTCTCCTTTAAAAAGGAATTCTTTCCCAGCAAACTTTTCGTGTTTGAAAATTAAATGAGAAAGCTGCCATGTCCATGCTGGCAGCCATTGCTCTGCTTGAACAGAACTTAGATCTATGCATAGTTAAGCTGGGAAGAGCCCGTACTCAGAGATGATAGCTCCTTCTGTGTGGGTTCCTGGCCAAGAAGGTCAAGACCATTGATTTCAGAAAGTAATTATCATTTATTGTAATCAATATTTTTCCAACACTAAGATGTGTCTCACCACTAAAGATACCCCAATACAAGTACACAGTCAGCACAATAAATATAGGATGCCCAAGTCAAGGAACCACCCTAACCCTACAAATTTCTGTCCTTATACTGTGACTGGCTGGATTGATCCAGTTGATATTCCATGCACAAACTGTGGATGCCTCACTACTCTGTTTGAAGTGACTCTTCCCTATCCAACACATCCCACCATACACCCCACTTCCATTCTTCATGTTAACTCACACACACAGCCCAATTCAGAAACACCTTCCACTATGAAGTCTTCAGATTCTCTCCTTCTGCAGTAAAAAATCTATTTTCCTTTTCTTTGCTCACACAGCAATTTGTTAATGGCAGTATTTGTGATGTCAAGTCATTTGTATCTGCTATTAGACAGCAGGCTCCCTCATGACAAAGACACCTCATGATCTCTTATTCATTCATCAAAGCACTCTCCACTGACAGATATAGACCAGGCATGGTGCGGCAACAGAGAACCCCACAAATGAAGCACAGTGCATCCTGGCTCCATCACAGGGAGCAAAGTATTCAATAGCCAAGACACTTAGCAACAGGCTCAGGCAGCATTCCAAGGCCCCAAGGAAGACTATTGTAAAAAGCCAAATCTAGCTTGGGAAGCTAGGGTAAGGTTCGCTGTGAATGTGACAGTTATTTATATCCCGAATGCTGAGTGATATGTTAATGAATAAGAAATGGAGATTTTCAAGCACTCCAAGCAGAAAAGACTGCCTGCCTTGTTCTCTCTCTCTCTCTCTCTCTCTCTCTCTCTCTCTCTCTCTCTCTCACACACACACACACACACACACACACACTGACAAACACAGACACACTGTCTCCTGCTCAGAACCTACTGCAAATCCCATTGTTCATACCCAGGGCTGAGTAGACACTTACTGCCTCGGTGACCTGAGCAAGGACATCACTTCCTAAGCTGCTTTTATTTCCTATGGTGGCATTTAAGGTGTTGTGATAGTTTGAATGTATTTGAACCCCATAAGCTCATAGGGAATGGCAATACTTGGAGGTGTGGCTTTGTTGGAGTTTCTGTGGCCTTGTTGGAGGAAG
>CABHPQ010162219.1:0-26990 GCA_902168405.1 Peromyscus aztecus
TTGTCTCCGTGTGTGTCTCTATCTGTGTGTGTGCATGTTTCTATGTCTGTGTATATGTCTCTGTATGTGTGTGTGTCTGTCTGTGTTTCTGTGTGTCTGTCTGTGTGTGTATGTGTCTCTGTGTGTCTATGTCTGTGTCTCTGTGTGTCTCTGTGTGTATGTGTGTGTGTCTGTCTCATTGTGTTTATGTCTGTGTCTCTGTGAGTGTGTGTGTGTGTGTGTTATATAGATTTTCTTTTAAACACCAGAGTACTTTTGAGGAAAGCAGTTAGAGATACGAATAGATATATGTTCAATGTGCTTGCTGAAGCTTTATTTTTAAAATGAGAAATTGAAAACACATTCAAAGATACAAAAACTGTGGCCTACTAATCCACTCTGCAGCGGTGAAGAGTGGGTGCTGAGATCTGAGTGCCCCAGCACGGTGAGTGCTTACTTCTCACATAGTCTGATGTAGGGCAAGGGTCTTCAGACAGTTTTCCTGTAAGCACTGATTTTAGGATCCAGGCTGCTTCCAACCTGTGACTGTGTCACCCACGGGGACTGATTAGAATATTAATAGGCCAGCTGGATGATTTAGTGGCACATGCAGAGGCAGGAGGATCTCTGGGAGTTCCAGGCCAGCCTGGTCTATAGAGTAAGTTCCAGGACAGCCAGGGCTACACAGAGAAACCCTGTCTTGAAAAAACAAAAAGGAGGAGGAGGAGGAAGAGGAGCAGCAGCAGCAGCAGAGCAGCAGCAGCAGCAGCAGCAGCAGCAGCAGAAGCAGGTTAATAAGCCAAATTCGAGATTGGCATCCATCATTTATATCTAAAACCACTGCCCTGAACTCAAGTTGCAATAAGGGCTTGATTCGCAGACTTCCTGCCTGATCAGAGACAGGAGATACTGAGAAGAGCCCGTGACAGGGACTCTGCCATTGCCTTGGTCTGTTTTGTGTTGGGTAACAAAATCCTTGATGCTACATAGAAGAGTGGCCAGAGACCCTGAGAGGTCAGACTCACTCTCTGTAGCACCCCACTCTCACAGCACATAATCCACACCCAAAAGCTCTGGCCAGCTCCGTGAAGCGAGCATCAGTCTCTCCTCAAAGACATAAGCTGATCACCGTCTACCACTCCTGGCCTCCCGAGGCCACGTCACCTTTCAATACTGTTGAATTGAGGAGCAAATCTCAATGTGAATTTTCACGGAGATGAATAAATCATCACACAACAGCAGCCACCAGAGGCTATGAAAACACTACATAATCACACAGGAAGTTTTATGCCTTACAATCTGCCTTCAGAGAGTGTTCGATGAAATGTGAGTGTCTTCACAAGCTATGGCATTCACCTGCATAGGGATTCACGGTAACTGTGGAAAGCACATTGTTCCCCAAACAGGCGAGTGTGCACACAGATAGTACCAGCATATTAACTGAGTTCATTTTAAGCCAAAACAACTTTTTCCTCTACATGCTTTTTCAACAATTCTCCAACTTGTCTTTAGTAAACACTTATCATTCCTCTATAAGAAAGTAGTGGGCTATGGAGCCCAGAGATGGGGGTGCAGTCTAGGGTTGTTGGGCAGGCTTAAAGGGTTTTAGCAGTGCACACCTTTGAAGAAAGAAATTGGAGAAAGAAAGATCTCCCATGCTCATGAGTCGGTAGGATTAACATAATAAAAATGGCCGTCTTCCCGAAAGCAATCTACAGATTCAATGCAATCCCCATTAAAATACCAACACAATTCTTTATAAACCTTGAAAGAACAATACTCAATTTCATACAGAAAAACAAAAAACCCAGAATAACTAACTTCCAGAGGTATCACCATCCCTGATTTTAAACTCTATTTCAGAGCTGTAGTAAAAAGAACTACATGATATTGGCATAAAACCAGACAGATGTATCAAGGGAATTGAATTGAAGAACCAGACGTAAATCCACGTAAATTTTCAGCAAAGAAGCCAAAATTATACAATGGAAAAAAGAAAACATCTTCATCAAATGGTGCTTGTCTAAGTGGATTTTCAGCATGTAGAAGAATGCAAATAGATCCATATTTATTATCCTGTACAAAACTCAAATCCAATAGATCAAACACCTCAACATAAATCCAGATACACCAAACCTGACAGAAGAGAAAGTGGGAAATAATCTCAAATGCATTGGCACAGGAGACAACTTCCTGAACAGAACACCAATAACAAGGCACTAAGATCAACAATTAATAAATGGACCTCATGAAATTGAAAAGTTTTTGTAAAGCAAAGGACACTGTCAATAGGACAAAACAGCAGCCTGCAGAATGGGAAAAGATCTTCACCAACGCCACTTTCAACAGAGAGCTGATTTCCAAAACATATAAAGAACTTAAGGAACCAGATATCAACAAACCAAATAATCCAATTTAAAAGGGGGACACAGATCTAAACAGAAAATTCTCAACAGAATAATCTCAAATGGCCAAGAAACACTTAAGGAGATGCTCAACTTCCTTATCCATCAGGGAAATGAAAAATGACTCGGAGATTCCATTTTACACCTGTCAGAATGACTAAGATCAAAAACACAAGCACCAGTTCATGCTGGAGAGGATGTGGAGCAAAGGGAACACTCCTTCATTACTGGTGAGAATGCAAACTTGTACAGCCACTTTGGAAGTCAGTGTGGCAGTTTCTCAGAAAACTGAGAATCAATCTCCCACAATATCCAGCTATACCACTCTTGAGCAAATATCCAAAGGATGTTCAATCATACCACATGGACACTTGCTCAACTATGTTCATAGCAGCTTTATTTGTAATAGCCAGAATCTGGAAACAATCTAGATGTCCCTCAACTGAGGAATGGATAAAGAAAATGTGGTACATTTACACAATGGAATATTAATCAGCTGTTAAAAACAAGGACACCAGGAAGTTTGAAGGTAAATGGATGGAGCTAGAAAATCATCCCGAGTGAGATAACCCAGACCAAGAAAGACATACATGGTATGTACTCACTCATAAGTAGATATTAGCTGTAAACTAAAGGATCATTGTGCTACAATCCTCAGACCCAGAGAGACTAGGTAACAATGAGGATTCATGGGGGGCAATACCCAGCTTTTCCTGGGAAGGGTAAAGAGAAGAAATTTTTTGAGTGGACTGAGGACAGGTGGGGATGGGAACTTGAGTGATCAGGTTGGTGGGGGGTTAAGGAGAAGAGTACTGAAAGAGACTACTGGAAAAGGGGGCATTTGGGGGTCAGATAAAAACATGGCACAAGGGAATCTCCCAGAAATCTATGAGGATGACCCTAGTTAAGACTCCTAGCAATAACAGGTACATAGCCTGAACTGGCCATCTCCTGTGACTAGGCAAGACTTTGAGTGGAGAAAGTGGGAAGCCAACCCAGCCACATAACCTTGGACCTATAGTCTATCCTTCCTATGGGATGTGCTGGGGTAAGAGTGGCCTAGAGATTGAGGGAGTGGCCAACCATGACTGGTCTAGCCTAAAACCCATGCCAAGCCCACCCCCGACACTGCCTGAAGCACCAGGACCCACAGGCTGGATGGACCAGAGACCTAGAATAGAACCAAACCTGACTGGAGGAAAAAAAATATCAATGTAATGATGCCAAATGATATTCTGCTATACTCATAGATTGGTGCCTAGCCAACTGTCATCAGAGAGGCTTCATCCAGCAACCGATGGGAACAGAAGCAGAGATTTACAACCAAACATTAGTCAAAGCTTGGGAAATCCTGCAGAAGATGGGGAGTAAGGGTTGTAGGAGCCAGAGGGGTCAACCACAAGAAAACTCACAGAATCAACTAACCTAGGCTTACAGGGACTCACAGATACTGAACCCACAACCAGGGAGGCTACATAGGCCTGACCTAGGCACTCTGCATATATGGTACAATGTGTAACTTGGTCCTCTTGTGGGACTCCTGACAGTGGGAACAGGGGCTGCCTCTGACTCTTTTACTGGCCTTTGAAAGACCCTACTCCTCATGCTGCATCTCCTTGTCCAGCCTTAATACATGGGGAGGTACTTAGTCTTACTGCAGCTTGATATGCCATGTTTTGTTGATATCCATGGGAGACCTGCCCTTTCCTAAACAGAAACGGAGAAATGGATTGGGGGATGGGAACAGAAGGGGGTGGGGGGGGAGACTGAGAGGAGAGGAGGGAGGGGAACTGCCACTGGGATGTAGAATAAATAAATTTATTTTTTAAAAAAAGAAAGTAGAGAAAGTTATTGACTGAAAGTGTGATTGATACTAACCTACATGCGATGTGTGTAACGAGCAATAATAAAGTGACTAGGAAATAGCTAAGGCTGTAAGTACTTGTGAGGCAGTCCTTCGAGCAGAGTCAGAGGGCTTTTCAGAGATGTCCCTGGCCCCCAAGAAGCCCTGCTAAAGTGAGCTGTTGTTATGGATGAGGGCTTGTGTTTCAGGGACCAAGAAGCTTCAGAACAGCCTGAGAGCTCGGCGTCCAGGCCTGAAGTTGAACAAGTGTGTAAAACACTGCTTCCAAAATGTGCTCTTAAGCCATCCAGTGATTAAAAGCATCCCATACCCCGGGAACAGGCTGGACTAAGTCAAGATAAGCAGACTTCTTTATTGCAGGGCTGATTTGAGCTGCAAATACACTACTAACATGTCACCTCAGTCTCAGACAGAATCAGTTGCAATCTGTAACATGCTCCACATGACTCCACCAACTAACTCCGTAACTAGGAACATCCTGTGAGACCAGACGCTGCTAAACAGCGTGGGAAATGTCTGTTTACTGAGCTCTTTAATGAAAGTTGTCTACAATTATATCCGCTTTATCCGAGCTCTTATGACTTGCATTGTTGGGGTCTGGACAGCACTAGAAGATCACATGTCACAGTCTCTGCTTTGCCCATTCCATGATTTGGCCTCAGCAATTTAGAAAACTATGAAGATGGGTTGTTAGGGGCGGTCTTCATGAAAGATCAATGGATCTTTCTGGAGTAGCCTCATCCTAAGGAACAGATTGGACACTCACAGGCAAGAGTGATTCAGAAAACATTACCTCCTTCACTCTAAACGTTTCTGGAATCTAATTTGTCATCACCAACAACCTGGCAAATCACCCTATCTCCTCCTGGGTTCCCAGATTAGCTTCTCCCCAGACATCACCAGAATAAACTTGCTAAAACCCAAATGAGTCATGTGCACCTCCGTATCACCAGAGTAAACTTTCTAAAACTCAAAGTGAGTTGTGGCATGCCTCACTCGAGAGATTTCTGTGGCTCCTCACTAGGCCCAAAGTCAAAGCCCTTGCAATTCCTCATAAGGTCTCCATAAGCAGCTTGTCCTCACCACCCAACCCCAAAGCCCAACTGACCATTTCCCTGGTCATTTCCTTCGATCTGCTCCTGGCTCATGTTGCTCCGTACACTTTGGCCCTGTCTTAGTTCCTTTTATGTGATAAGACACCATAACCACGGCAACTTGTAAAAGAAAGAGTTTATTTAGGGTTATGGTTCCAGATGGATAAGAGTCCATGACGGCAGGGAGACAAGAAGCAGGTGTGGTAGCTGGAGAAGGATGCTGAGAGCTCATACTGTAAGCACAGAGAGCAAACCAGAAGTAAAGAGAGGGTTAATCTCTCAGAGCCTACCCCCAGTGACATATTTCCTCCAGTACCATCTAAATCTCCCCCAAAGAGTGCCGCTAACTGTTCAGATGTTTGAGATCACGAGGGACATTCCTCATTCAGACCACAACACTCCACTCCCTTGTTCCCACAGTCTCCTGGTTATATCATAATGCACAATGCAGTAGGTCCAAATTCAGAATAAGTCCCTAGTTTTTCAGACATAACACTGTTTAAAAGTCCCAAGTCCGAAATCTCCAGAAACTCAAGGCAATGTCTCAATTGTAACCCCATGTAACCAAAAGGCAAATTATACACTTTCAACATCTAATAGCACAGAATGTACATTGCCATTCCAAAGGGGAGAAGTGGGGGCATAATGAGGACATGTCATACCAAAGCAGGCCAGAACCCAGCAGGACAAATTCCAAATCCTGCAGTCCCATACCCCATGTCCAGGAGTTTATTTTCAAAGGACTTTAGATGGCAGTACCCCATCCAGGTTTGCTGCCTGCAACACACATCTCTGTCCTGCGTGATTCCACTCCACATATGCAGCCCTCGTTGGCAGATGCTCCGTGGTTCTGGGGTCTCCAACATCTTGAGGTCTCCACTGAAACCTGGGTTTCACTTTCACAGCTCCACACAACGGCCTCTCCTGGCCTCTCGCCCTCCCGGGGCCTGTACTCAGGAGCCCCTTTGCCTCTGAAACCATAGAGGGAGAATCCACAATCTCTTCAACCTTGAATCTTTCATGCTTCTAAAACCAGTGTGGATGATTCTGCCAAGTTCAGCAGGCAGCTTGGGATGGACGTACATCCTTAAACCACATCAGCATCGCTGCTTCCACTCAGTTGCTTTCTAGGGGCATCAATACCTTACGTTCTTGTGTAGGTTGGAAGCTTAGCTGGACAGGGTCTTGCCCTGAAGACACCCTCCTTTCTACTCCAATGCAGATCGGAAGGCCTCTCAGTGTTGGCATTGATCCCCATATCTCTCAGCAGAAGCCTTGGTGGAGACCCTCAATGTCCAGGTGATCTTTTTCTCTTCAAACTGCACATTTTGCATTTCTTTCTGCCCACTTGGTCTTTTTCATTGTAGACATGCATAATAGTCATTAATAATAATAACCATGCCACAGACTCAATATTATGCTGCCTTGAAATTGCCCCTTAAGCTCTACTTACAGTGTTAAACAGTTTCTCTACTCCAAAGTCCTAAAGTCCTGTATATTTCTCCCAAAACCAACATTGTCAGATTCTTCACAGCAACAGGCTACTCTCTGGCACTGACTTTTAGATTTGCTGTTATTATGTTGCTGTAATGCAACACTATGACCAAGGCAACTTACAGATGGAAGAGTTCACTTGGGCTTATGATGGGGGAATGTCTTTCTGTATGCTGTGAAAATATGTTGCTCTGATTGGTTGAGAAATAAAGCCATTTGGCCTATGGCAAGGCAGCTTAGACGCAGGCAGAAAATCCAAACAGATAAGAGGAAGGAGAAAGAGAGGAGGAGCCGCTGCCAGCCGCTGCCATGAGAAGCAAGATGTAAAAGTACTGGTAAGCCACAAGCCACCTGACCAAGTATAGATTTATAGAAATGAGTTATTTTAATATGTAAGAACTAGATAACAAGAAGCCTGTCATGGTCATAGTTTAAAAATATTAGCCTGTGTGTGTTTATTTGGGTGTGAGCGGCTGCAGGACCAGTGGGTGAGAGAGATTTGTCCTGACCACAGGCCAGGCAGGACAAAGAAAAACTTTCAGCTACAGGTTTATGGTTCCAGATGGATAAGAGTCCACCATGGTGGGGAGGCATATCAGGAAGCAGCAGGCATGGTAGCTGGAGCAGGATATGTATATTCAGATGGTATAGGATTCCATGTCCTCTGCCATATGCATGAACACAGAGAACAAAGTGAGAATATGGGGAGGTCTTAAGCTCTGAAAGTTCACCCCAGTGACATACTTCTTCCAGCAAGTCTGCACCACCTGAACCTGCCCAAATAGCACTGGACAAAGTGTTCAGATGCCCAAGACTGTGAGGAACACTTCTCATCCAACCACCATAGCCCCATTGCTGAACCTCTGCCCAGCATTCTCAGCAATTTCCAGCTCAGATTTAGCACTTAATGTCCCCCCTGCGTAGATGCCTAGCCACACTGTGATTTCTTCCCTTAACTCTCAAGGGTCTTGGTTTGGGTGTCATCTTCTCTGTGAAGACTTGGGTGAGTGTTCTATATACAGTCTCAGTGCCTCCATCCCTCCTGTCTATTCACAACCACAGTGCCTCCATCCTCCTCCTGTCTTCTTTTCCCAAGTTACTTTTTTTCTGCATCATTCAGCACTACTGGACATGCTTCTCATCTCCTTATGTATTTCTTGACACCTTGTCTCCCAAAATGAGAATAAATGAGCTTCAGCCCTTGGAAACTAAAAATGACTTGCTGAAGGGAAGAAAACAAATAAGCAAATGTTCAACAAGGTTTACAGAATTTCCACAAAATGGGCCAATGTGTTAAGTTCTGGACAGAGACAAGTCATATTCTGAGAATGAGCTCAAAGGTGAAAGCTTAAGCAAAGAAAGCTAACTTTTTTTCCTCAGATATGAAGCGTTTGTTTCCCTTGCACCCATCATGATCATCCCTTTCACAGCTCTGTAACCAGCCAGATGACACTAAAAAGCCAGAGCTCTCTGGGTGTAGAGGAAGGAGCGCTAGGCAAAGGTTATATATATTTTGTACCCTGCTTGCTTATTCTCCCTTTTGTGGATATTTTGTTTGTTTGTTTGCTTGTGTAGACTGGAAATGATAATCACTGAATCAGTCACAGCAATGCTGTGATCTAGATTTCCTTACTATGCAGGTGGATAGAATCTCTCAATTAATTGTTCTCTATCAGTCGTTAAAGTCAATGTAAATGGCTGAATTGTCTTACTCAAAGGTGAAATCCAACAAACAGCACAAAAGTAAAATTGAGCAGTAAAGTACTTAGAAAGATTAGACTAAAAATCAAATGACCAAGTTGTGTACAGGGGTGCATGCTTGCAGTCCCAGTATTCAGGAAGCTGAGACAAGAGGACTGTGAGCCAAAGCTGCAGGGAGGCACATAGACTTCATGGCAAACCAATCAATAAGCAAACAAAAAAAAGTCTGAGGCTCCATGAAGATGTAATGGATGTACTGGGGACATTGGGGGCCGGTGGGGATGGGAACATGAGGGATCAGATTGGGGGAGAGTACTGAAAGAGATGACTGGAAAGGGGGCACATTTCAGGGTCAGGTAGAAATCTGGTGCGAGGGAAACTCCCAGGAATCTACAACGATGACCCCAGTTAAGAATCCTAGCAACAACAGATATGTGACTGACCCAAATGGGCCTTCTCTTGTGGCCAGGAAAGAATTCCAGTGGAGAGATTGGGACAACAACCCAGCCACATAACTTTCCTCAATCTACAGTCTGTCCCACCTATGGGATGTGCTGGGGGTAAGGGTGGTGCAGAGTTGGTGGGAGTAGCCAACCAATGACTGGTCCAGCCTGAGACCCATGCCACGAGATATTCTGCTATACTCATAGATTGGTGCCTACCCAATTGTCATCAGAGAGGATTCATCCAGTAACTGGTGGAAACAGATGCAGAGACCCACAGCCAAACATTGGGCCAAGCTCAGGGAATCCTGATGAAGAGAGGGAGGAAGGATGGAAGGATTGTATGAGCCAGAAGGTTCAAAGGCATTACAAGAAAACCCACAGAAAAACTAACCTGGCTCATAGAAACTCATAGACTCTGAACTGACAGCCAGGGAACCTGCATGGGACCAACCTAGGTCCTCTACATATATGTAACAGTTGTATAGCTTGGTCTACTTGTAAGACTCTTAACAATGGGAGCAGAGGCTGTCCCTAAGGCTTTGGCTGGCTTTTAGGAACCTATTCCTCGTACTGGATTGCCTTGCCCAGCCTTAATACATGGGGAGGTGCTTAGTCTTACTGCAACTTGATGTACCATGTTTTGTTGATATCCATGGGAAGCTTACCCCTTTCTGAACAGAAATGGAGGAGGAGGGGATTGAGGGGTACAGAGGGGAGGTGGGGGAGGCAATGGTAGGAGAGGAGGGGGGAGAAACTGCAGTAGGGATATAAAATAAATCAATAAATTTAAAGAAAAAAGAAACTAAACACACAGACACACACATAAAAATGATGTAACAGATGTTTATGTTTTAATGCTGCTGAATACAATTAAAATGTGGAAATTACATAACAAACATTAGAAAATTGAAAATTAGAGAGATTGGGGTAAGTTGTCTGAGAAATGCACATCCCAACAGATATTATGGTGATGAGTTTGTTGTGTTTCTTTTTTATTTAATATATCCCGGTCCGGGAACTAGAAAAGTAAAGAATCTAGAAATGCCAATAAGAACAGATAAGGGATTTAAAAAAATCTTCCCCTTCCAAAACAAAAGGAAGAAAGAAGGAAAGAAAATCTCATTTTTTCTAGTCTGGGGAACACTGGGGAAGAATGGAGCACTGTGTTCTAACAGAAGTCCATAGAAGAAAGCTTCACCCATCTTCCTCCCAGCAGCAAGGGCTAAATGGGAAGTCTATATTATCATTCTTTCCAAAGTGCCATGAGATTGCTCCAACCTCACTCAAGGAAACAGCAGAGAAGATGAAAGGGAAGACGGGTTTCACCTTTGGCAAGCATCGATGGTGTGTCCCCACCTCCTCTCAGACTCTCAAAAGTATCAAAGGGCACATGAGTGAACAGTAATGAACAGGCATCTGTCCGTCTGAAGATGGAATGCTGTCAGAAGACACTAGTTAAAAGGCAAAATTAGGTTAGTATCCAGAGTCTCAAAGCACAGTGTCTGAAGTGCCTAGGGATCAATTAAATGCTTTAAGGCTAAGAAGACTTCAATGTCAATGAGAAGAGACAGTCAACAAGTGGGAAGGAGAGATCACAGATGTTGCAATAGCCTCCCAGGATTTTAAAGCAGCCGTTATGAAAATTCTTCAGTGAGTAATTGTAAAAATATTTGAAACAAATTAAAAAATGTAATCTCAGCAAAAAAAAATACATTTGGAGGAACAAAACAGAAACTTTACTATTTAAAAATGTGCAAAACTAGAAACAGAGATTGAATGGACAAAATGCAGAAAGAAATGAAAGAATTCAAAATAGAAACTATCCAAGCTGAACAGCAGAGAGGAAAATGTATATAAACTGATGGCTTGGAATTTTCCAAACTTGGGGAAAGATCTAAACTTACATAATCTAAAAGCTGAACAAATCCAAAATGGAATTTTAAAAAAATTAACACTGAATTTACATTATCCTCGAAATGTTCAAAGCTAAAAACAGTCATACTCAAAAGCAGCCAGAAGAGCAGCTGACCTGTGAGAAGTTCAGCCCCACACAGACTCTCCTCAGAACGCCAGGGAGCCAGAGTCAAGTGACATGGTTTTTCAAGTACTAAAAGAAAATAATTACCATCCAGGGATTCTACACGCAATAAAATCTCTTTCAGGAAATAAGAACAGATGAAGGCACCCACAGATAGTCTTTCCTTCTTACCTCAGAGTTCTTAAATTATGTTTGACAGTAGAAACAAAATATGTAAGATTCCTAATGCTCTCAGTGTACGCAGAGGAAACAAGACAATCACACTGTGAACGGAGGGCGGGGCATGGAAGGAGGAAAGCTGTAGTGTGTGTGTGTGTGTGTGTGTGTGTGTGTGTGTGTGTGTGTGTGTGTTTTATACGTGATGTCATGTCTAAGCAATTACTAACGGTGCCATGTACAAGACGGAATTCACAAAACAATATAGCTACATCTTGATGTAATTCAGAAGTATGTTCAAATCAGGAAGTAAACACATAGAGAATTAAAAGCATGCCTTGTATGTAGGTATTTAAGAATATATACACATATACATATGTGACAATAATTGAAGGAAAAACAGGCCATGAATTTGAAAGAAAGCAAGGGGGGTGTATGGTAGGGCTTGGAGGGAGAAGAGGGAAGGGGGAAATGATGTAATTATATTATAATTCCAAAAATACTGTAAAATGAAGAAAAAGCATTTTTAAGTGAGAAAACAAGATAAAATAGATTATCAATTCATCTATGGATAAAATATGTTCATAATTATTGTAAACATAAATTATTTCAATATGCCAAACAAAAACAGATGTTAGCAAGTAGATAAAACAAAAACTATGATCAATCTTCAGTTATCTTCGAAAAATCACTACTATTACCTCAACATAGATAGGCAACCTGAAAGTAAAGAGATGGGAAAATATGACATGATAAAATCTTAACAAAATGAAATCAAGAATGATCTTGACAACAACATCACACAGATAGTGAACAATGAAAATCCTCAGGCCAATATGGATGCAAACATTCTCAAAACATAAATAAAGAGAATTAAGTAATAGATAAAAAAATGTTATATGCCATGATCAAGAATGTGCTTTACCCAGGAAAGCAAGCTTGTGAAATATTCAAAAACAAATCCATATAATCCATCATATTAATAGACCAATGAGAAAAAACTTATTATAATATTTGTTAATGCAGAAAAATCAGTTGGAAAAATACAATGTCCATGATTTATTAAAAAACAAAACTATTGGTTAAACATGAATAGACAACTCGTTAAAAAAAAACCTGTATGTTCTATCCATCACAACAGATAGTGGGAGGCTTCACAGATAGTTCACAACCTAGTCTAAGTCCAACTCTGGGAGTGTGACACCCTCTTCTGCTCTCCATGGGCACCCACACATGCACACACACAAATACACGTAAATAATAATAATAATAATAATAATAATAATAATAATAATAATAAATTTAAAAAACCCAAATGAATACATTCTTTAATCCCCCAAAGGGCAGAAAGCTATTCGGTAATAGAAAACAATGAGCTGTTAATATATACCATTCAGATGAATCTCAGAGGCTTTATGAGAAAAAGACAATAAATATACATGCTCTGTGATTTCATATTTCTGCTGAAGTGGAAGCAGACTGGTAGTTGTCAGCTGTTGGAAATGGCATGAGAATGATGTTTATGGTGATAAGCTAACTCTCACCTTGAACCTGGTGATTTCATGAATCTACACATGGATAGAATGACGTAGACGAAGACTATAAACACACACATTTCTTTTCTAATCTTGATTAAATAAGCTGTGACCTCTATAGGAAACTGGGTGAAATGTACTATATTTGCAACTTCCAGTAACTAAAATTGTTTAAAAATAAGACATTAAAAATGCAGCAGCAACAATAAAATGAACAAAGATGAATTTAATTTGAAATGTTTTACAATATAATATTAGCATAAATTCCATGTAATATGACTTATAATATATAAAATAATTATCAACTTGCTTGCACTAAGCACACTAGAAGCAAATAAGAAAAACTCTCTAGAAATATTCAGAACCCTTTAAAAGTGTTTAAATAGCTCAATCATAGCAAATGTTAATGTGTTTTTTTCTGTTCAGGTATAGAAAATTTTGTTTAATAAAGTGATCAGTGAATTTGTTTTTTATGAATATATAGGTAGTGTCTACTACAGCCCTGAAGAGTGTTTGGGTACATTAATGTGAAATTAATTACAAAAGAATATATCCATGAACTTTCACAAGAAAATATCCACAAATTTTCACAAGACTTGAACAAGTTTAATTTATAATTATTGTTCAATAAAATCAAGAAAAATTTAAATATCCATTTTAAAGTACAAAAAATAGTCTACACACAGTTTCAAAGTGGGAATTACATATAGACTAAAAATAACTTTAATTCAGTGCCCGTCGGTGCAGTAGTGGCAGGTCTGTTACCAGGGTAACCAAACATTTTCTAACTGTATTTAACGCCTGCTCTACAAGAAGGAATTCATAACTGGTTCCATAAACCTGATTAGTAGCTTGTGGCTAGAGAGGTCATGGGCCCCAGTGCTGAAGCTTCTGCTATTGTTTTCCTAAACTGACAGGATGTGTTCATCAAATTCCCTTCTAATAATTACGTTGATGACATAGATCAGTGCTGCTTTCAGCACTGAACAGAAAAGTTTGTGCAGTGGGCAATGGTGACTACAGATGCTCACAAATGATCAGTGCTGTGGAGAAATAACCACTGAGTTATTTCTCTACGAGTAGGGAATCTATTTTACCCCCTCCAAGGCTCAGGGAACGTTTCTGAAGAGTTGGAAATGAAGCCCTATCATAAGCAGAAAATATCAGACATTAACAGTGATGTCTTGAAATCTCTGCCTGTGTAAGACAAACATAGCAAATGCTCACATCTTGACCAATCAAAGAGAGTCTTCCCTCTCCCTCTACTCCCTATAAGTCACCTCCATTGGAGGCTGAAGTACTCTGTGAGGCTGCCCTGCTCATAAGCCATATCTTCAAATAAGCCCTAAGATTTTTAATGTGTCAACATTTGTTCTTCCAACAATGGTGACCCTGGTCCCTCTGGTCATCCTGTGTCCTCTGGACCGTAGTATCACAGAAGATTGTGGGAATGCTCTCTCTGGTCGCCCTGTGTCCTCTGGACTGTAGTATCCCAGAGGACTGTGGGAATGCTCTCTCTGGTTGTTCTGTGTCCTCTGGACTGTGATGCCTCAGAGCCTTCAAGTTTCCAGGAAGTCACACCTCTAATTGTCTTGCAGTTGTGTCAGTGATGGTCTTCATGTGAGGACACACTCTCGGGTCAGGGCCACGTGAGTAACATTGAACTTGACACTGAGAATTGGTTTGTAAGAAGTGGTCCGTTTTATTTTCCCACAGCTGGGGCTGAGCCAGAGGCATTCATGCTGCACTTTCTAAATACCTCAAAGACAGGCTAGGGCTGCAGCCAAATCAGGCAAACAGCTGGCCTGGTGCCAGTCTCCTGGGGTAATCCTGAGAGCCCTGGCTGAGTGCTTAGAGCTGAGTATCCCTTGTGGACCAGAACAAGAAAGGCATGACTGCCTTCCAGTCTCCTGTTCCAACACAATCAGGAGTATGAAGAGGCTGCATGAGAGGCAAGTGAAGGGGCAGCTGAGATCAGGTCCTCTGTAACCTTCAAACAAAATCCACATGTCTTTTTTCATATCCCTGGGGTCCAGCTCCGACCCCCACTACAGGCCTCCCCTGACACAGATAACACATCACTAAAATGCTCGCTATCAATGCTTTTTACATCAAATGCTGTTCAGTGGAGTGTAAATATCCCACAAAAAAATTTACGGACTCTTTAAGGCTACAGTAACCTAGCAAGCAGATTGGCTGTGTTAGCACAAATGGAACCACCAGGGAGACACGTGGAGTTATAAGAGTCACGAGTGGAGACCCGGGAAATTCGTTTCTCAAAGAATAGACCAGTAGGAAACAAGACTCAGCCTTCTGCTTAGCTGTCACAGATGGGCCATTATATGGAGAAGTCTGGTCCTCCTTCCATCATGGTGGCAAACTGCTGACATGAATGCCCCACAAGGAGGAAGGGTTTACTGGGGCACTGTGTTCCGGAGGGTTTGAGGTGTAAGCAGCCGTGTCTGTCGCTTTGGACCTGTGGTACAGCAGTCCATAATGATGACAGGAGCACATCACAGAGGAAAAGCTGTTTATTTCATGGGGTCTGAAATCAAAGAAACAATCAAGAAGGGCCAAGTCCCAGTATCTCCTTCAAAGGCACACCCACAATGTGTAGGCCCTGCCTATTGGGTTCTTCTATGTACTGGTGGCATTATAGGCTGGGACCCAAGTCTTTAACACATGAGACTAGGGGAGCATTCAAAATTTAAACTGTAGCACAAAGGAAGGCATCGGTAGGGCAGCATCTGTAAGGTAAAGTCCTCATAGGCATTGGAACCCCACATGAATTGGGGATAATCATCCTCCAAGTGCGTATATGTAGTGTCTGCCTGAGTCTGTGAGCATCTACATGCTTGGGTCTGTCTGCATGCACATATGTACAGCAAGCAAACATTATGCTTATGGCTCATTATTAGCGAGAGTTTGCTCACCTTATACACATAGACTTAGCTCATCCCGTTTCTGCTGTTGGGGAAATTAGGAGTGTGTTCAGTGCTAATCCACCAGGGCTGGTTTTCTTCATTTCACTCCAAGTCAGCTGTGGCATGTGCTCAGAACCCTGGAGTGCTTCTCAGCGTGGAGACTGAGCAAAGAAAAGATAGGGTGTTACCACCATTCCCCAAGTCCCTCTGTCTAGGGTCCACACTCTCTCCAAGTGCTCCTAGCTCCAATGCTCCTAGTAAGGGATGGTTACAGGACCCCTGGAAAAGCTCATCTTTCCCACTACAGTGTGGAATTGTAGAAATTGCTAGGTCTAATGTCATTGACATTTTGCCCCAAACTCCGTTATGTCTCAAGACTACATTTAAGCCATGTTTAGTCTTTGAATTATTCCTTTGTAGAATAATTTTAACTTTTTTTTTTAACTTACCATGAAACTGGAAAGTTGGGGTGGGGCAGAAAAGAGAGTTCAAATATGGAGACTGAGAACGAAGTGTTATGTTATGTCTAAGAATTCAAGTAACAGAAAGAGCAGAGCAGAGCAATGGGGATGCGGTCAACAAGCATTCACAGGGCACCTCTGGACAACAGGGGGCGCTGGACTCTGGCTGCATGATACTTCTTCCGTGTTTGTAGAGCTCTGGAGTTGCATTGGCATGGCCTTGGTCACATGACCATCTATGTTGCTGATCAGAGCCACAGCAGTACTGGGAGTAGGCGCCATCCTGGTCTGGTTCCTCAGAGCTGATGGAGTGGCCAGAGTGCTTAGCTCAGACAAGTACAGGCTTTCAGAAAAGCTCAGTCTTTAAATACAGCTATCAGATCAGAAATCCAAACAGTGAGCACTTAAGAGCCAGAAGGTGCGTAAAGTAAGACAGTGCTGTTTGGCACTTTCTCTCTGCATGGGTAAGAGTTACGATCATCGTGCTTCTAATGCCTAGGAATGGCTATAAATAGGGAAGGAGCAGGGTACGTTTCCAGATTTTTCCACTCTGTTCCCTCAAATTCACATCTCCCCCCCCCTCCCCCATTTTTCAAATTCATATCCTCTCCCATTCCCTCTCTCTTGAATTGTCAACTCTTTCCAAAATTTACCAACATGAGTTACTCAGACCAAGGGATTGAATGTGCCAATTTTTCTTCAGCACTGATGCAATGCAGGAGCTCAAAGCATGAAATTCGGAAACAGCTTCAGGATGCAAAGCTTTAGAAGAGTCCTTTCCCCAGCATCCAAGAATCAAGTGCATGAGAAAAACCAACAGGAGACAAATGAACACACACTTAAGCAAGGTAGTGACCAGGAAGTGACAGGACAGCAGCGTGGGTGTTGTGCAGGAGAAGGGGAGAGATTTCTAGGAAAGTCACCAGGTGACAAGACTCCAGCAGGAAGTAGTAAGAGAAGCTATGCCCAAATTCCCAAATTATATGTAATTTTACTATGTTAAGGTTAAAACCTTCCTTTTTGAAAAAAAAGAAAAGGGGAAGTGCTGTGGGATAGTCTGTATGTCAAATTGCTCTGATTGGTCAATAAATAAAACACTGATTGGTCAGTGGCCAGGCAGGAAGTATAGGCGGGACTAACAGAGAGGCGAATTGAGAGAACAGGAAGGTGGGAGGAGACACTGCCAGCCTCCGCCATGACAAGCAGCATGTGAAGATGCCGGTAAGCCATGAGCCACGTGGCAAGGTATAGATTTATAGAAATGGATTAATATAAGCTATAAGAACAGTTAGCAAGAAGCCTGCCATGGCCAAACAGTTTAAACAGTACAAGTCTCTGTGTTTACTCAGTTGGGTCTGAGCTGCTGCGGGACTGGCGGGTTAGAGAGATTTGTCCTGACTGTGGGCCAAGAAGGACTGGAGAAAACTCTAGCTACACAAGACAGTTGTAACCTCAGGAGCTTTCCTTGTCATCCTGGATACAGAGTACCACTGCCACCTGAGCCATTAAGAAGAGGTTACTAGACTCTCCTGATCTCCAAACACAATTTGCCTTCCGAGGGCTGCCAAAGCTCACGTCCACCAACATGGCAGACTTATACTACCCTACACACAGCACTGCTGAGAGACCCAGCTTATAATTCTGTGGTGTGAAACTGGAACATGCTTGAATTTCCATCCAGAAAAAAAAAATGCGTCCTTTCAATCAGTTGATAAAAGCATCTGTGCTCAAAAGGTTAATTAAATTGACTTTAACATGTTAATAATTAGAATATAAATTAAAGGATTTTATGGCATTTTAAACACTTTGCTGATCATCCTCCCCATCCACTCACCACTCCTGTCTCTGCCCATCTGCTAGAATATTTCCCCCTGTGTCCCCAATCTGCTTCCATGTCACATGTATGCCATTACCTCACTTTCCCTACTCCTCCCTCAAGAAGTTTTTCTGCCTCTCATGATATGCTCTGGTTTCAAGGTCTGGAAGCACATCTCTATATATACACATACAAAAATCAAAATCCACAATCTACATGTGAAAGAAAATATGGAATACTCTTTCCAAATATTAATTACTTCTTTTGATACAACTTCCATCAATTTTCCTGCAAATTCATGGTTTCATTTTTCTTTATGGTTGAAGTAAATTACATTCTGTATATGTATTGTATTTTTTCATCCATCTATTGATGGATATCTTGTCTGGTTCCACTTCCTAGCTAGTGTAAAGTGCAGCAACAGTAAACAAAAATGCAAGTATCTCATGGTAGGATCCAGAGTCCTTTGGGCCTATGCTAAGGAGTGGTATAAGGATTCATACTGTAGCTCTTAACCAACTACAAAACTCATCCCTGAGATGATGGATTCCCCTTCTGTTGATAGTCATTACTTGCCCATAGCTCTTCATCTAGGCGTGGATCTGCAAGATTTCCCCCATTCATGTTGCCATATCAACTGGTGTTGACTCTATTCAAGTCTTGCTTAGGTGATGATACTGTTGAGAGCTCAAGGGTGCATCTACCCTGCCATATATAAATGACAATCTCATAGTAGATGTCTTGGTCCTCTGGTTCTTAGAACCTCCCCATCACTTTTTCCGAGAGGATACCTAAGCCTGAGGTGTAGGGGTTGTGTAGATGCAGCAACTGAGGCTGGGTACCCCATGCTCAGTGCTTCTCTGTATTTTAACTGGTTGTGGCTTTCTATAGTAGTCTGTGTCTGCTACATTTTTGACTATGGGTGAGAGCTCCACTTACTGATGAGTATAAGGATTAGTATTGACAATGCAATGAGAGAGTGTGCTGGTCTGGGGAATGGCGGTAGGAGGTTTTCCTCTAGGTTCCATGATGGACATGGTGGATTCGTTCCCACTCCTCCTCTACACTTCTATTCCTCTTGTGGAAGGAATTTTCTCAAATTGTTCTTGTAGGTGAAACTCCTTTCTTGGTCCTCTATGGATAGTATTCATTTGGGAATTGTCTGGAGTCCTGACTTGGGTATCAACAAGTGTTTTGATTTTTGCTTAGCTCTCTTAATTTTGACACAAAACTTTTCTAGATACATTAATCTTGGTCGACAGTTATGGCTGATGAGAGATCTGTTGTTACTCTTACGTTCCTGACTTTGTATATAAGTTGGCATTTTCCTTTACGATCTTTAATATTGTTCATTTGCTTTATATTTTTATACCATAACTATGATATGTTGTGGCAAGATTCTTCTTTTATCGTATCTACTTAAATTCTTGGGAACTAAGTGCCTTTAGTCTTTGGCTGTGCACTTCCTTCTCTGGGTTTAGGTGTTTTCCTGCTGTTGTTTCATTTAATAAATGGGGCCCTTGGACTTTGTCTCGCATCTTCTTATAGCCCATAGATTCTTGGGTTTGTTCTGGTGAACATACCTTAGAGTTCCTGGAAGCCTTGGTCATGTTCTTTATTTTTTCTTTATGTATTTCTGAATGTATTATTATCTCAATCATTCCCCCTTCATCCTTAAAATTCATTCTTCTGCTTGGTCTTGTCCATTAATTTTACTTTCCACTGTGTACTTATGTTATCCAACAACCATTTATCTAAGCCAAGTAAAATTATGGTACCATGAAATAAAAAGTCATTGCTATGTTGCTGCAGCAAGAAAGAACAGATGTCAACACAGTAGGAACTCTCTGATATGAGGATCAAGTTCTATGTTACATTGTAACAGAAGGAAAATTTGAATAGACTCATTTAATAACAAAAACATAGGCTCATTCTTATGCCTCTTGTGGTTTTATGCCTGCCAAAGCCATGATTTTCAGAGTGGGATGGTATTCTGTGTTTTACTTTGGAACTGGTATTCTGAGGCAGGCTCCTCAATCTTCCTGGCCCCATGTTTGTGCTAGCTAGGTTTGGAAATCTGAGGGACAAATGCAAGGAAGGCTTTAAAAACACAATTCTCCTCAAGTTACCATCCCCACACACCCCAAATCCACCAGGAGATCTCTTCTACTTCCCCTTCCCAGGGAGATTCATGTGTCCCTTGGGCCCTCCTTGTTACCTAGCCTCTCTGGGTCTGTGGATTGTAGCATAATCATCCTTTACTTTACAGCTAATATCTACTTATGAGTGAGTACATGCCATGTGTGTCTTTCTGTGTCTGGGTTACCTCACTCGGGATGATTTGAGAGTGGGTAGAGGGAGAGAGTACTGAAAGAAATGACTAGAAAGGGGGCACATTTTGGGGTCAGGTAGAAACCTGGTGCCCGGGAAGCTCCCATGAATCTACAAGGATGACCCCACCTAAGACTTCTAGCAATAGTGGATATGTAGCCTGAACTGGCCTTCTCCTGTAATCAGATTGGTGACTACCCCAATTGTCGCCAGAGAGCCTTCATTCAGTAACTGATGGAAACAGATACAGAGACCCACAGCCAAACATTAGGCCAAGCTTGGGGAATCCTGATGAAGAGAGGGAGGAAGGATTGTAGGAGCCAGAGGGGTCAAGGACATCATGTAGGGAAAAGGGGCTGGCTAAAGAAATCCACCCTGACCCTGGAGCCAGAACTAGGGAAAGACTGCTCAGATCAGGGCAGAAAGAAACACAATTTGGCTCAGTCAGATCAGAGCCATTTCTGCCCCTGACCAATTGACTTGTGAAACCAACCAATCACAGAGCAGGACAGTAGAACCCTGGGCCCCAAGTCAATCCCTGGTTGACTCCACCCCCAAGATATTCTGTGTAAACCGCCCTGCCTGGTCAGTTAGAAAAAGGTTGTTCTCTCCACCCTGGTAGAGGCAGCTACTCTCCTGGACTCCTCCTTCCCAAATAAATCTCTTTCTCAAAAGAGTTTTGGGTGCGAAGATCTTCATTCACTGGCATAGAGAAGATCCTTGCTGAGAGGTCCCTCAGTGGACAAAGCAAGGGAGAGCTGAAAGAGCAGAGCAAGGAGGAGCTGAACAGAAGATCTTTGCTGAGATGTCCCTCAGTGGACAGAGCAAGAGAGAGCTGAAAAAAGTAACACTTTTCTCCAGAGCCGGAGGAGATTGCTGCATTTCTGCAGGAGTTTCCCCTTTTGCAGAGTGAAGCAAAAGAAGCAACATCTTAGGCCAGAGAAGCAGAGCTCTGCTAGGAGCCTCCTTAAGTAGGGGCTGAGCAAAGCTCAGCAGTAGTGGCTCTCCAAGAGAGGAGCAGGATTGCTATATCCTGCAGGGAGACCACCCCCATCACACCAGGTATACTTTGACTTTCCCGAACAGTCAGGATACCCTTCCCTGATGAAGCAGTTCCAGGCCTGACTTTCCTGAGAAGTCAGAAAAATTTTCCTTCCAGGGTTGGGCTGCTTCTTTGCAGTTCCAGCCTTCAGAGCTGTGCTAAACAGCTCCAGGTGTCCAGAACACCTTCAAGGCAGAGCTGTTGCTCTGAGCAGCTCGAGGTGTCCGGGATACCTCGCCCTCCAGGGCTGAACTGTCTCCTTGCAGTTCCAGCCATCAGAGCTGTCCTAAGCAGCTCAAGGTGTTGCCTGACTCCCCAAGTAGTCAGGACACCTTTCCCCAGAGTTGTTGCTACAAATTTACTTACATTGTTGGTGCCAAAACCCAGGACCCAATCCACAGAGTTGCAATCAATTTACTTACACATCACAAGAAAACCCACAGAAACAACTAACCTGGATCATAGGAACTCACAGAGTCTGAACTAACAACCAGGGAGCCTGCATGGGACCAACCTAGGCCCTCTTCCCATATGTGACAGTTGTGTAGCTTGGTTTGCTTGTGGGACACCTAAAAATGGGAGCAGAGGTTGTCCCTAATGCTTTGGCTGGATCTTGGGAATCTATTCCTCATACTGGACTGCCTTGCCTAGCCTTAATACAAAAGGAGGTGCTTAGTCTTACTGCAAGTTGATATGCTATTCTTTATTGATATCCATTAGAGACCTACCCCTTTCTGAACAGAAACAGAGGAGGGCTGGATTGGGGGGTGGGGTGGGCAGAAGGGAGGTGGTGGGAGGGAATGTGAGGAAAGGAGTGAGGGGAAACTTTGGTCGGTATGTAAAATAAATAATTTTTTTAAAGCTACAATTTTATCGTTTAAATGCACCTTCTAAGTGTCCATGTTTTGCTTGCTACCTAAGAGTACCTTATAACATCAAGCCATACTTTCAAGATTCGTCTTGATGATAGAAAGCCTGTCCTACAAAAGTACCAAGTGTCATTGAGTGCCAAGTGTCATTGGATTTACAGGCAGTTGTGAGCTGCCATGTGGGTGCTGGGAATTGAACCTGGGTCCTCTGCAAGAGCAGTCAGTGCTTTTAACCATTGAGCCTTTGCTCCAACCCCTTAAATGCAGTTCTTAAAAAAATCAAAGAAAATATAAAGCTTTAAAAGCTGCAAAAACAGACAGTAAGAAGTGACAAGACTAAACACTTGGCATCTGTCCCTGCCACAAAGTGTGCACCTACCACATCAAGATATGTGTGTCCGTAACATCTAGAGAATCTGCAATAGATGAAAAATGGATGCACCTAAACAGCTGACAGCATCTCAACCTTGATAGAGTGAATAGCAACTAAACACAGCTAGAAAAAAATATATTAGAAACATTTTCAAAGATGCCTCCCTCACACAAGAGCTAGATTAGAGCAGTCAGTAAAAGATTCAGAGACGGCAAGGTGGATAGCACAGAGCTGTGGAAACCCACCCTTAATGCCATCTGGCATTCTTAGAATTCAGTCAAGCTTTGTAGATAAACATAGATAAAATCACTTAAAAATACTCATTAACATGACTTATTTCAATGTGTGTTGTATTAATTTCCCAAGTTTGACAAACTGAAAGACAAATGTCATGGCTATTGAAGCCAGTCTCCCTCAAATACCAGGAAAATGGTATTTTTGAGGCCAGTTAACAATTCCTTCCAAATTAAAATAAATAAATGTAAATGTAAATATATAAGATTGGTTTTAAAAATCAATACATAAAAACTAAGCGGAAATGCTTTCTAAAAGTTGATTTCCTTAGAAAATCCTTCAAGTTTCCATTATTGCATTTTCAGAATCAGACTGGCTGAAGTGTTGTGTACAGCTGAGAGCCCCCATAGAGTCTGAATACACACTCAGGTGCCACCATTGCCCCTACGAAAGGGAATTTGGGTGATCTCCCTGGTGGTCAATGTCAGGGCTGGAGCTGGGCTTCAGATTGCGGTGTGCCAAGTCTTCCATTTGTTTATGAATATTTATTTTGTGCTTCTTACAATCTAATCATTCTCTAAACATAGTCATGACACAAAAATTCCCATGTGGAGCTCATCTAGAAGGACATTAATGATACATGCGAGCGTTTCCAGCAGATAACCTAACAATGAAAACAGAAAGTCTGAGCATACAAAGAATGGAATCCTCCATTGGTTCCCATGGGGGATTGGTTTCAGGACCTCCCACAGACAGCAAAGTCCCAGGATGCTCATGCTCCTTATTTAACATGGCATAGCACATATTTGCTTATAACCCACATACATTTTCCCATACAGTTTAAATAATACCTTCTATATTGTAAGTACTACATAAATAGTCATTTTAATGCATTTGAGGAAATAATGGCACTCCAGTTCTTCCTGCTTTTTCTGAAATCATGGAGGTGCAGCTGCAAAAAGAGGTCTCTGTGAAGCATGCAGAAAAGGCTGCTAAATTCTGTGGAGGCAGGCACCATCTGGTAGAGCCCAATAAGTCTCTCATAGTTTTTTATTTCTCCATCCTCAGATTTATCTTGAAAGAGAATTTGAGCTGTTGAAGTCACAAGATCTCTCTTTTAAAAAATCTTGGTGTATAATCATTCTAGGTAGGAGCACTAACCTTGTTCTACCTGTGCTGAAGGAAGGGTAAAAGAAAAATCTAACATCAGTTAAATTTAACAAAACATTCCTGAACAAAATGATTCAAAAACTGGGTAGTCCTAAGAGACCAAAGCTGGTTCTGACTGCCTTCACATGCATTGTGATGAAGAAATTTATGTAATTCAGCATTTGCCTTATTGGAGTATAATTGGGCAGGCTTCGCCCTGGGACTGGGTGAGAATTCAGCTTCTGTTGTTGGCTGAGGTTCTGTTGCTTGGTTACCAGGGATACATGTATTGTCTTTCTATATGCTTGCTCACCAAGCCAGTTGCAATATGTGCTATGTGGAGAGTGTTTTAGGGCAAATTTTATCACTTATATATCAATATTGGGTTATTGTAAATGTAATACCCAGTCTGGAAAAATATTCCACATTCACACTTCCCTACTATCCACCCCAACCGGCCACATACATTTCCGTGACACTGAATGGTGCTATAGAATTCAAACTTTACAACGTGGATGCAGCCTATGTCCATGTCTGGAGTATGAGGAGCAGATGAAGCCATGAGTGGATGTGTGTTGTTGGCATACAAACAGTCATGTTGAGGACTCCAATGCCTCAAACTCATGGGAATGGAAAAGCTTTTACTGGGTAAGGCTCAGAGACATGGCAAAACCTTCCTCTGGTCCAAGTACTAGTGTTTACCAACGATGGACCAGTGTGAGCAAAAACTATCAGCCACAGCTTCTTCCTCCTGGACTGCAGCCTGAGACTACTCCCCTACAGAGATCCCCTACTGAAGTAAGCTAAACTTGTCTCCTTTTTCTGCTGTGTATCAGAAGCCCCCCTCCTTATCCAGCTGTATACAAAAAAACCTGCCTTCTCAATTCAGATGTCTAAAAATTAAACAGTCTTTCCAGGTTGCTATTGTTGGTGCATGTCCATCTCACCTTTTCTGTGTGTCTGTCCTTTCTTCATTCCATCTGTTCATTTCTTCCACCACTCCAGTCAGGGTCCCAGGACAAAGCCCCGCAGGACTCAGCACTGTAGAGCAGGTTCTTAACAGTCTTTTGACAGCGGCCAGTGAAGCAGGTACCTAAAGCAAACAGGCATCTGACATGGATTCCATCGGGCTTAGTGGTTCTTAGGGCATAATGGTTACTATGGCAATTGCTGCTTAGATGTGGGAATCTCTCAAGTGGAAAAGGTGATGATCATGGATGAAATAAAAGCTGTGAAAATGACATTGCTTGTTATTGCCTAGAGACAGGAAATAGAAACAAGGGGCTTATTTCTCTTTCTGCAAATCATGCCTTACAGTAATCAACCCGAATGAGCAGAGCCAGGTACAAATGCATGCGGCTCTCTGAGGGCACACAGACACCTGGGAGAAAGCCAAGGTCAGCTTCTATGTGACTAGAAACAGGCCTTCCTAAAAATCCTAAAGAAAGCCTCAGAATTCCTCCTCCGGCCGCTGCTGCTGTTCTATGACCCTCGGCCTTTCTGTAATCCCTTGGCTGGAGATTCTGGAGGGAAAGTCCTTCCCTCTCTCAGCCCCTGGAAATGCACTCGATGTCTGGTTCCTGTCATACCCATAGCCCGACCTTTCCTCTAGAAGCTCCTGATTAAAGAGGATGCCCAAGAGATTTATCTCAGGGCTGAAACCAGATAGGACAGGGGGTCTAGAAAGGCCATGGAACACAAGCCACACAACTGAGCTGAATTTCATGTGTGTGTGCTTGGGTTGGGAGGGACGAGGAGAAAAGACAGATGTTAAGACATTTGCTCCCGCTTCCCTTCAGCTGGGAAACCACATGGCATCCAACCTGCCTGACTCCCCGGTGTTCCCAGGATATTCACTTTGAACACAGGGACCGGAGTAGCGTATTTCAGCCGTGAAAGTGGTGTCAGATGGTCTCGAGCCGCCTCAGCATCTGCTTTCTCTCCATGCTTTCCAGAATCTCTCATTCTGTTCATATCGGTGGAGTCTACCCAGTCCTTCCAAACTCAAATCTGTCAAGGAAAGCATCATAAGGGGCTCGGAGAATAACAGAGAAGAAAGCAGAGATGGCCTCTGCCTTCAGGGAGCTCACAACTGAGTGAGAGGCAGGCATGACCAGCTTAATAAGTCAGTGACAACAAAATGAAACTGGCCCGTGGAATCTGCAGAGGGTTGTTTTAATATGCAGTGGGTCAAATAAATAAATAAATAAATAAACAAACAAACAAACAGATGAATGAATGAATGAATGAATGAATGAATAAGTAAATAAATCTGAGAGTCCTGAACTCCCTTATATGAAGTAGTGGTGTATATCTGCATATAACTTATATGCAGCTGTGTACCCAAGTCGTCTCTGGATTGCTTATTAGAGCACGCAGTGTAAATGCTCTATAGTTTTTATATGATATTATTCAGAAGATAATGACAAAGAAAATGTCTGTCTGCATGTGTTCAGTACAATTACCGGTGTTTTTTAAACTTATAATTTGTCAGTGAAGTGGGGCTTATTTTTTTTTTTAAAGAATTGTGAAAATAAAGCATTGAAAAGAATAACAAATGCAATTTTCTTAGTTTTATTTTTTTAATCTGAGTCTGGTTGAACCCATATTTTTAGAACACGCAGCTATGAAGAGCCAACCATAACCACACACTGTAGTAAGCATCATGCAGTAAACATATCGGACCTGAGATGGAGTACATTATTCTAACAATTATATGCTAAAAACAATTGGATACAGCGTTCAAGATAAAAGGCAAGCAAAGAAATGAGGGTGACCACTTGATAGGTACAAGGTTGAAAACAGCTCAGAATGGGATAAAAATGATGTTTGTGCAATTCTGTGAATGTTCTAAGTGCCACTGAGTTTTTCCTCTTAAAATGGCTAATTTTATATTATGGCTGCTCTGTTCACAAGACTAAAGTCACCCACTAAACCATGTTCAAGTATATTTACTAAAGGTTCAAACATTTATTACCATAAGATCTATGTATACTGGACATTAATTTGAAATCTTCTATTCTACACACACACACACACACACACACACACACACACACACACACACACATTAGTGAGG
>CABHPQ010162220.1:0-17092 GCA_902168405.1 Peromyscus aztecus
TTAATTGCCTGGAGAACACAACCTAACAGGCACAATTCCATCATCTTCCATGTTACTGAAATTCATGCTCAGCCTGGGTCCATTAGGAAATTGCTAAAATCTATTGGATATACATTCCTAAAAAACACCTATGCAAGGCATGGTGGGTTTGAAGTATGTGTTAAACAGAGATCAATTCTTGTGGGTTTTGAAGTATGCGATAAATAATGGCTAATACTGGGGTACAGTTTGAATTGTGTGTGAAGAGACCAATGCTGCGATTGGGCTTGAAACATCTGTTACATAGAGGCCAATGCTAGAGAACAGTTTGAAATGTATGTCAAATAGAGACCAATACTGGGTCAATCACAGGAGGTGACAGTGACCCACAGCAAACTCAATAGAGGATGCATGCAGCCTCACTGTTAACTCCTCTATCATTGGTGGCCTCAGTGCTAAATGAATCTCCTGCTGCTCTAGGGCTTAATGTCTCTGAAGTGTGAAGGTTCCAAGTTTGAAAAGAAATGGGAGCTTTGTATAGTCAGGGACAGCAGTAACTATTTTATAAAAATCATTTTTCAATACCACTGTTATCAGAAATATTCAAGCACTCCAATAGGCTTTCATAGACCATCTCAACATGGAAGGGCATGCAGTGTTTTTTTTTTGTTTTTTGTTTTTTGTTTTTTTTTTAAAGCATTATTGTGACAATTCCTGCAAATGGCTTTCTTAATTAAGAGCCATGTTTTGCCTTATACTTTCTGTAGATGAGAGCAAAGCCTAGAGCAGAGGTTCTCAACCTTCCTGATGCTGCGACACTTTAATAGAGTTCCTCATATTGTGGTGACCCCCAAGCATAAAATTATTTTTGTTGCTATTTCATATTATAGTTTTGCTACTGTTATGAATCATGATGTAACTATCTGTGTTTTCTGATGGTCTTAGACAACCTTTGTGAAAGGGTCATTCGACTCCCAAAGGGATCACAAACCACAAGTTGAAAACTGGAGGAGACCTGGAGAGTCTCTAGTATGATAATTGTTCCCTAGACAAACTACAGATTGCATGCAGACCAAAGGTATCTGGAAAATTCAGGAATTATTCAGAAAATTTGATCTAAATAGCCCTTCAACCTGGGACCCTGAAACTCTAAGTTCCAGGAGCCTCCAGCTCTGTGCACATTGACAAATTAAGTTTAAAACAGAGAGAATTAATCATACAGATAATTCCAGCTGAGTAATATTTCACATCAAGTATCCTTCCTAAGACCCAGAACTAAAATGTCCTTTAACTCAAATTACTTGGTTTTGTTGGTTCTTTTTCTTCTTCCTCATTCAGACAATATAGACCTGGCATCCTTAGTCACTGCGTGACTGTCTCGACTGCCCACCAAACCTTTTCCTTATTTTACTGTGAAGATGAAATCCAAGTACTTATTTAGGAACATGGAAAGGCTAAGCCTAGGAAACAGATGAGTCTGTGTTTTAAAATCTTATGTTTAAGATGTGACTCATACAGTCTTCTGCTGAAAGGCAAAGGACAGTCTGGATAATATGGCCAGGATTCAATCTTATCACAAGCCAGACAGAACCTCAGAAGGCCTGTGCCTAGCTAGCCTTCAGCACAGACCGTACCTTCTCTGGCTTCCTCATTGGTGTCACTTTTTTTCTGTCTTGCCCTCCTTCAAGTATCTGAGATTTAGAAGTCATACAGTGGAAAAAGCATTGGTGGAAGCAATTTTGTCTGTGATGTTAACACTTGAGAACAGTTCAAGTTGCTGCCCATCTTCTCAACAGTGGGACCTTTTTGTCCTAGGGAGTCTTTCAAAAATAAGGGATTGTTTTCTCCTAACTTTCTTTTTCCATCATGCCAGTTGGACTGTCTGGCAGTGAGGACTCATTCCTAAAAATGAAATTGTCTCAATCTTTTAAATTGGATCACTAGTCTTCTGTCAATGCCGACTATGAATGTTAGTGCTTCATTTGAAAAAAAAAATTAGAAAAGCAAAGCATTAGAAATTGAAGAATGTTGGTTCAGTCAACACTTTGTGGGTCATAGCAGCAAATTCTATTTAAGAAAGAACCATCCCCCAATTGGATCAGGCCCTCTGGATAAGTGAGACAGTTGATTAGCTTGATCTGTTTGGGAGGCATCCAGGCAGTGGGACCAGGACCTGTCCTCAGTGCATGAGCTGGCTGTTTGGAACCTGGGGCTTATACAGGGACACTTGGTTCAACCTGGGAGGAGGGGACTGGACCTGCCTAGACTAAATCTACCAGGTTGAACTCAATCACCAGGGGAGTCTTTGCCCTGGAGGAGACGGGAATGGGGAGTGGGCTGGGGGGAAGGTGGGGGGGAGAACAAGGGAATCCGTGGCTAATATGTAAAATTAAATTATAAAATAAAATAAAAAATAAAATAAAATAAAAAGAAGCAACAATCAAAAAAAAAAAAAAGAAAAAAAAAAGAAAGAACCAAAGGCACATGAATACCATAAATAAAAGAAGAAAGTCACTTGGTATCCCCATGCCTTCACAATTACCTACTCTGCTAGGTGAAGGACCTTTGTGGTTGAAGTAGCCATGGTAATGAAGTAGACAAAAATTAAATTATTTAAATAATATTTCTTACATATGTACTCGTTCGCATGAGATGTTCTGGTGATGATGGTAACTTAGGGTCTCTGAAATCTGTGAAGCTTTTGCAAACTGCTCCCCATAGAAGAGCTCTGACCACTTGGATGTCTCCCGGAACACGCTGCTTGGGAACAGTTAGTCATAGCAGTAGTCAACTAATCTGAGTGTTTTAAAACAGGGAGTTGCCTTATTGCTTTGTATCAACTTTTAGATTTGTAGAAATTCTTCAACTGAGCCTTTGGGGAAAGTGTTTATTTGTCTCTTGATATTTTTTCCTGTTTAGGAATATTTATTTCTTTGGTGTTTTCCAAAAAATAACTAGAAAAGAATAATGGACATACATGCTAGGCATTAAGTTATTAACTCATTTTATCATTTAGTCTATAATAATTAATGTTCTTCTGTATTAGAGGTTTGTGAGGTATAAAGACATAATTTTAAATTACATTGTCTATTTAGGGGTTAAGAAACAAGTAAAAACATTTTTCATTTATTGATTGTTAGGAGCTAACATTTATTGAGCTCTTACTATACTTCTGACACCAAAGATTATTCATGATTTATCTGTTATACAATCCACTCAATAACTTTCCTATTGGCTTGAGCATTTGGATAGAAAAGATAGTGTCTCTTTGTGAGGTAACTTTTAGTAGATACCAAAGACAAGAATAATGGTGATATAAAATGGCTGTATGTGTTAGGTACAATAAGCATCTAGAATAAGTGTCTGTGTTGGTCTGGGAACAAAGAAAGGTCTGAACAACTACTATGCATCTAACAAACCCTTGTGAGATTCCATGCCCGAATAATGTACCATCTATTATCCCTCATTAAGGTCCACTACCCATGAAGTAGGTATTAATGTTATGCTAATTTTCTGGATTAGAGAACTAAGGCAAATACGTGCTAAATAACTTGATCAAGATCCCATAAGTGAAAATAATACTTTTTTTTCCTTGTTCCAAATTCAGGATACATGGAAGAATGGGAAGGATGAATAAGGCATGGTGCTGCTAACTGATATCTTGGGTCAATCAGAATACCTTTCAAAAGCTTCACCTTCTCAAATGATGTGAAAAGTTCAAGAACCAAAGACCTTATGACTATCTGTAGCAACATTACAGAGAGATTACAGAAGGGTAAGATGCCATCTCTCTTTCATGGAGCGTCCATATGTTTTGTACATTATATCCTCAACAGTAGAGTCATGTAGGTTCCTCACTAAGAAAACAAACAAACAAACAAACAAACAAAATATGGTGATTCTGGTAAGCTGGCAGGAAAGCTGACTTATGATTACTCAATCATGTCAGCCAAATTTTAAAAAATAAATAAATAAAAGTTGTTTTTATTTAACAAGTGCTAACATATTGAAAAAATAGACATAAGTTTCTCCTCTCTCCTCTATTTATAGAACTTATAAGTTGCCTTAGCTTGTAGGTCTTGTCTTTGAAAGTCTTGCAATCCCTACTCATCTTCCAAACAGATGAAAGAGACCACACAATCTCCAAGCCAGCCATGTATTGGTTAAAGAGGTCTTGTTGGCACCTTGAAGTAAAGCAGTGAGCTCTAGGTCATTTCAAGAGTGAAATAAAGAACTCCCTGAACGTCAGCATAGCTATAAACTATTGGTTCAATATCTTTTTGGGGAAGCATCCGTGTCAGAAGGACAAAAGCAATAACCGAGATTATGGGATGATTAATGGAGGAGCGCTTTTCCTCAGTAGGAATTGCATCAGGTCCAATGATCTCAATAGCCAGCACAGAACAAACAGGTTGAAAAAGAGACTCTGTGATATCACGGAATTAAACTCCTACTCACTGTTGATTGGAGAACTCAAGAGGAAAATAAGCCCACTGAAAGTATAATCCAAAGAATAAAGCGGGGTGTGTTGGTTAGTGGGTACCTGGGCTACCTGACCTTGAAACATTACACTTAATTCTGCCTTTGCCACTAATTCTGGGTAAAATGTTGCAGAAACTGTCAGTCTTCTGGAAAAGGAACAAAAACATAGGGCTACTGTAAAAACGATGTTGAGCACACCATTTTCAGAGAGGACATTTTATCAGTAATCATGGCAGTTTACTGCCATTTGCTTTTCAGATAACATTTTTAGAACTATTCGGGTATATTCTATCTGAAGATTGGGAGAATATTTGTCCCACGTCAAATAGAGAAATAAATGAGAGAGCTTTTGTGACATTTTACTCCAGATGCAAGGTCCAGTTTTTCTCCCCCATTCTGTCTTCACATCATTTTGACATGAGTCTTTCAAAAAGATAACAGAATAGGATGAGAAGACATTTTTTTGGTTGTTAATCAATGGTGTAGTTTATATTGTTATCTGAGTTCACCGAAGATTTGAGACTTCTTGAAACTTTGATCTCCCCAACAAAACACACGCAAAAACAAACAAGCAAATAAAAACAAAACAAAAAACAAGCAGTTGGGGCCATAGTTTTACAGAATTATGAAGAAAATTCATATTTTCATATATATTCATACAAATTCATACAAATCCTAGATTGCAGGATTGTAGAGGCCTGTTAGGGAAACCTCCAATCTGCAGGCAAACAGGCAGGGAAGATGGGCTAGGCGTGTCAACCAATAGCCTAAAATGCAGAGCATAGGCTTCAGGGAAGATCCAGTTATGCACTTAAGGTCTTAGCAGGAAGTCAAACCTCCCAGACCATCTAGGAAAGCAGGTGCTACTTAAAGTCAACAGATCATGGACTTTAATCCTATATTCAGACTACATCCCCAGCCACAGATGGGTGAGTGTTTAGGCTGTATTTGCCATCTGTATCTCAAGTAAGCCTGACATATAAAAGTAACCACTGCATCTTGTAACCCTAGGAATGGACATAAGATTCTGGACCAGGAAGGAGGGGGATTCTGGACTAGTAAGGAGGGGCTGTTAAAAAAAAAAAAAAAAAAAAAAAAAAAAAAAAAAGCCTTACTGACATCTCCTGCCAGTGCTGGTCAGATCTGATTTTCAGATTTCAATTGAAATATGGAAGTCATTTTCTTGTGGTGTCTGTTACCACTCCTGAAGGTTCTTTGTCCTAATCAACCCGACAACCTGCCTTCTTTGGAGCTTGTGGGCAGAGTTTCTGAGAGATGCACTTAATTGAAATCACACTTGGAGTCTCCATCTCTGATGCAGAGTCCCTGGATTTTCTTTGTTTTCAAACTGGAACAGAAGAGAGGATGGATGGCTGGTATATTGGATGATACATAATCACATTAATACTTTATTGCCACATTTGTCAATATATTAGTGCAATATGTTATCATATACATTATTAACTGTTGCTGTTAAATGTTTTATGCTGATCTTTTACATTTTTTATTTCGATTGTGATAAATTTGGATCAGAGGGATCTTTTTTCTTTCAGAACAAGAGGAAGCAAAAATATTGCATTAAATGAATTTATCAGGGCTGAGCTCGGTCTCACAAAGAGAGGCAGTGTTTTCTCCCCGCAGTCTCTGTACCTGGTCTTCCTGCACTCAGCAGCTGCAGATATTACCACTTGAAAGTGGCAGATCGACTGGCTCCGTGCAGGAGGAACTGATAATTCCCATCTCTGGCAATATCTCTGACGTCCATCGACACAGGAGCCCACGTTGTGTGATGGTTGTGAGGTGGCCTTCGATAATCGGGATTTACAGAGTAGACATCCACGTCCAGGGGGTATTATTTCTAAATGTTATCTCTTGAAGTTGGGATTACGTTCTTAGCTGTAATTACAGAGAAGTGGCATAGTTTCTGAGCAGAGGCCGAAAATTAGGGCCGATTTCACATATTCTACTTTCATGTTTACTCTTCTTTTCACATCTGGGTGAGATTAGAGGAGGGAAATAAACACTATCGACTTGGAATTACTTTTAGTAAGGTGCTTTTACAGTTAAAAGATTACCGAGAGGGACAGTTCTACATCATGAATTCTGCTAGTGTGCCTCGCAGAATATTAATCGTTTCCTCCATTTGTACTTCTGCTTGAATTTCACCAGCTCACGAGAATGTTGAAAAGTTTCTAGAAACTAGGCCTTCTGCTTACACGAGGAGAGCTTGCTATTTAAAAAAAAAATGGTGTCACACATCGATTAGTAAAACAAAAATTGTCCTTAAATTTATTTCCTTCTGTCATGATTTATATGGTAATCTTACTTAACATAAGAATGACTAAGTTGTGTATATGGCATTGACCATAAACAAAATAGGGACTCCAGACATTTCTTCTAATATTGCACACAAAAATTGAGATGTAGCTTTGAAGTCATCCTACCACGACAACTCATTCCTGGCCTCTGGGATGGGGGATGGTGCTGTGGGATGTTCTGTATGGCAAATGTGTTGCTAATAAAACACTGATTGGCCAGTGGCTAGGCAGGAAGTATAGGCGGGACTAACAGAGAGAATAAAAAGAACAGGAAGGCAGAGGGAGTCTCTGCCAGCCAGCCGCCAGGACAAGCAGCATGTAAAGATGCCGGTAAGCCATGAGCCATGTGGTAAGGTATAGACTTATAGAAATGGATTAATTTAAGCTATAAGGACAGTTAGCAAGAAGCCTGTCACGGCCATACAGTTTGTAAGCAATATAAGTCTCTGTGTTTACTTTGTTGGGTCTGAGCGGCTGTGGGACTGGCAGGTAAAAGAGATTTATCCTGACTGTGGGCCAGGCAGGAAAACTCTAGCTACAGGATGGTTTTTCCACTGTGGAAATAGAGGTTCACAGACCATCACTATTCCAAGAGTCAGTTTACTCGGTTTTGAAGTCAGGTAGCAGCCAGATCACTTTTTCAACCCTGACTAACTTTGACTGAACAACATTAGCATTATGATACTGAAAATACTTTCCATTCATTCTTAGCTTTTACCTGTTTCAAATACAAATCTATCTCCTTGAATGGTGACCAAGTACATATACATTACATATTATATTATACAAAAATATAGATAGTAGTTCTTCTAGTTAAATTATTCCTTTAAGAGATTTTTTGCAGTCTATGCATTAAAATACATTTTTGAGGATGTATGGAGAAGGAGCTAGCTCTCAGTCTCCAGAATTCCTACAGAGCTAGATGCACCTTCTCATCCCAGAAGTGATGAATGTTGTTACAGTTGTGCATATAAATTAAAGAAAGAGTAAAATACAATGAATGGCTTATTCCAAGTACATTATGATATATGTTATGTATATGATATAGTGAGATATAATCAGAGAAAGGGAGAGAGAGAGAGAAGGTGGATGAGGAGGAGTAAGAGAAGAAGTAAGAGGGAAGTGCATTATGCTCCACACACCCATGAAGTGAACTGGATGAGAAGATACAAATTCCTGTGTAAGACTTGTGAGGAGCTGCACTGACATTAACAGACATCAGAGAATCCAGGTTGCTCTCTCTTCCTGATTTCATTAACCAATAGAATGTTTTCAAAAACACTTATCTGGCAAACTATAGGATTAATCTCATCTGGGAACTGGAAAATTTTGAGGTCACCGTTCAGGCTGAAGTCAGTGTACCCTCAAGTTTTGACTAGCTTTCTGGCTTATAGCATTACCTAGTGAATAATGTAGATTGGAAGTCAAATGCTGGCTGTCATTTATGATCTTTTATGGTGCCTAAACATCACTTTTTTCACATGTGTGAGATTACCATTCTATACTAGTATACTGGTATTGTGATACTAGCATTCCTTTTTCTTCTCAGATATTCTCAGGCCATGAGTTTCCCACTCTTCCAATTATTCTCCAAGTTTTTATCTTAGTTCTGTTATTTTTATGTTGGAAACTGTCCAGGAACTGCATAAGGGACCCTGGCAGAGTACACAGATATACACCAGGTGAGTTAACAGACAGAGCTTAAGGGAAAAGAACAGATAGGAACTAAGAAGAGTGAACAGAAACATCAGGAGTGAGCAAACACAGACCCCGGGAGTGAGTAGAAGGAGACTAGGGGAGAGCAGACAGAAACCAATGGAATGAGCACACCATCTCCTTAGCAAAACTTCCTCTTTGCAAAGTTCTACCAACAGTGGGGGAAATTTTAACTAAATATTCACACACATTTATAGCTGGAAAATTTCCTGTGTCCCAGCCGGCCTGTGGTCAGGACACATCTCTCCTACTCATGCCCCCCAAGTAAACACACGCTTATATTAATTAAAACTGTTTGGCCATTAGCTCAGGCTTACTATCAACTAGCCCTTACACTTAAACTCAACCTATTTCTATTAGTCTATATATTGCCACGTGTTCCATGGCTTTACCTTGTGCCATTACATGCTGTTCCCTGGACTGCAGTCTGGAGTCTCCTCCTCAGCCTTCCTGTTCCCAGAATTCTCCTTGTCTGTTTATCCCACCTATACTTCCTGCCTGGCTACTGGCCAATCAGCATTTTATTTATCAACCAATCAGAGCAACACATTCACAGCATACAGAACATCTCACAGAACACATTTTTTTCATTTTTTTTACTAAGAAATTTTTTATTTATTTTACATAACAACCACAGATCCTCTTCTCATCCCTCGCCCCTGCTCCCTCTCAGCCTTCCCTGCCCTCAACCCATCCCCATCCCCTCCTCCAAAAAGGTAAGGCCTCCCTTGGGGAGTCAGCAAGGACTGGTACATTCAGTTGAGGCAGGTCCAAGTCTCTTCTTCTGCATCAAGGCTATGCAAGGTGTCCCACAATATATTTAACTGTTTGGTCAAATTTTGCCTTAATGAGCAAAGCACAAAGTTCATAGCAGGTTGAGAGAAACATTTAAATATTATGTATCTTTGAATCAGACCCTGTATCATTTTCATTGAAAACATCCTATTTATTTCTCTTCTGTGATCTCTTTAATGTCAAGGATATATACTCTACAACATTTATCTAAGAAAAAGCATAATAATTCACATGGCTGAAGTACAAACTTTTATCTAGCATTGCATGTGACTACTTCTAGAGGTTTTAAATGTAATCACTTAGTTATTTCTCTTCCTCTTCTCTTTTCCATTGTGTTGGTCACTTCATCTTTAACTGTACTTGATCCCCTAACCCAGTACCTAACTAGGACTACTAACAAATCCATCTCCCTATCTTAGACAAAAATTATTATCCCATTTTGTGACTTGTTGTTGAGTGTGGCATATCACAGATTATGGCCCATAAAATGAGAATAGAAGTGGAAATGCCACTTTGGGGGTTATGTGTGTAAACATGGGTGGTTCTCCTCAACTGACTCTCTGCCTTCTCTCACTTCTCTGGGCCCAAGTGAAGGTCCCATGGAAATTACAAACGATGGTGGTCTGCTAACCATGAAGGACCTTACTTAACCACTATTGTCAGTGGAAGAAAATTCCAGACTGACCAGAAATTCTTGCTTGAACTGTTATTAACTTAGCTTAAATTAGTTTCATTGCTGTTGATCCCTAATGCACTGCAGGATTTGTTATTGTAGCAATCCTAACCCCAACAAATTCTCTATTATGAAAGGTAACAAGTAACATCTTCTTGTGTTGGTCACAAGGACCATTAGTCATGAAAAGGGACATGTATTCATGGATACCTCAGACTAAAACTATCCATGGTATGCTAATGATACACTTTATCAAAACATGCTTCAAAAACACACACAAAGGAAGTCTTCAGTACTTGAGTTTGTTTAGCAATGGTACTGGGCCAACAAGTCAGTGATATAACTCAGCCAACTCCTCGAAATCATGAGTGTCTTAGTTAGGGTTTTTATTACTGCAACAAAATACCATGATCATAAAGCAAGTTGGAGAGGAAGGAATTTATTTCGATTATACCTCAACATTGCTGTTTGCAAACAGTGCAGGATCATGAAGGCAGGAGTTGATGCAGAGGCCATAGATGGGTGCTACTTACTAGCTTGCTCCTCATGGCTTGTTCAGCTTTCTTTCTTATAGAACACACGACTGCCAGGCTGGGGATGGCACCACCCACCATGGGCTGGGCCCTCCACCATTGATTGCTAATTGAGAAAATGCTTTACAGCAGGATCTCATGAAGGCATTTCCTTGACTGAGGCTACTTTCTCTCTGATGAGTCTAGCTTGTATCCAGTTGACACACAAAATTAGCCAGTATTATGAGCCACACCATGCACATACCAGACTAGATTATTTGAGGCAAGACTCCTCAATCTATGTTTTGAAATTGGCAGGGTTTATTCTGAGGCAAGTGTTTCTTTGACCAAAGTTTGAGGGAGAAAAATATTTTCCTAAAATGGCCAACTCAGTAGCTAAGAATACTTTGAATTTTTAGTCTTTTCTATTAAAAGAACATGTGCTTCTTGATCAGCAAAATAATTAAATGAATAAATAAATAAAATTAAAATGCTTGTGTCTAAATTGAGGCTGTAATTTAAAATGAGGCTTATTATATACAGAGCATTAATAGTTATCTTACACATAATTGATGCTGGTTGGACTGTACTATATCGGTGAAATTATTAAGGCCACTCCACATAGTTAAAAGGGAGGTTTATTTTGGGGGTAACGTACAAGTGAAGGGATAGGTTACAGGGTCTGGGAAAGGTGTAGCGCAGTCCAGCGGTGTTCTCTGGAGAACTCTGCTCAGTCTACCTCTAGCATCCAGGGTCCAGGAACCAAGAGAGCCTGCGCATCTGGATCTCAGGTCTTCAGGGTCCTCTCTCGGTCCTGCCTTGTAGGCATGACAGTTACCAAAGCCTCAGTGGGGGTTGGAACTTCCAGATCAAAGCTGGAATGACTATCCACTACAGTACTAGGTAGAGGTTCAGACAACAGTATCTCCATCCTACACACAGGGATGACTCAGGGTAGACTTTTTTAATTACAACTATTTGAGTTCCACCTCAGAATTGTTGACTTAATTAGGTGGATAGAGAAATTAACATTGTATTTTCAAAAGACTCAAAGGTAATTGTGACACATACCCAATGCTCAGGCATATTGGCTTAGGGTGATAGTTCTCAAACCATCAGCAGTTAAGCTCACCAAAATTCATCAGAAGTCTGTTTTCAGACTTTTGACCTGCTGAGTCAAACATGCCACACTTGGGTCTAGCAATTGACTTAATTTTATCCACGATTATAGTTAGTTAAGAAAAGAGAGACTGGTGTAGCTAAGGATTTGAGAACATGACTCATGGTCATAGTTACCTAGGGAGATGTTTCAGGACCAAAAGTCTCATGTCTCCCCTCACTTCTAATTTCTAATCTATCAAGTTCAGAAAAAACAATAACTGTCTATCCCTCCTCATCCTCCTCCTTCTCTTCATCTTCTTTTTTTTTTGTCCGCCTTCCTCTCCTTTTCACCCTCTTCCTTCTCCCCCTTCTTATCTGCCCCCTCTTCTCCTTCTTCTTCCTCCTTTTCTTCCTTCACTTCACCATGACTTCTGGAATCACTCATTCCACATACGGTCCATATTAAAACCACCAACTTAGTCTCAGCTTTTTCCCATTGTTGTTTTACTAAAACCAAAACCTTATACAGCAGCCTTGTTCTACGGACCTGAATCCAAGCTGATTGCTCAGCTGCTGCTGACTCCCACGCATGCTGAAGATGTGTAAAGAACATGAACGCATTTTAAGACTGCAGCACTCCACGCAAATGTGAAATATCACTATCAAGTAGTCTTAGAGTAAGTAGGGGACAATGGTATTTCTCTTTATGTGCCTGAAGGAAGACTGTTACTCGCTATCGACTTACTCTCATTTCTTCTCCTTAATGGGAGATTGGTGAACACCTCAGGCCCACCTCTGTTCTTTATTTCCATAATTGTCTAGAGCTAATCTTTACTCCAGGGGGCTATAATTGGTGCACCTCCATGCCATGTCTCTGTCTCTGTCTGTCTGTCTCTCTCTCTCTCACACACACACACACACACACACACACACACACACACACACACACACATTTTCTCACCTCTGTTCTTTTTATCTCTCTCTATGCCAGGAATTGTCTCTCCATTTTGTCCTTCTTCTTTCTTTGTATTACTATTACTTAAACATCATAAAGTGGAAGTCAGCTTGCTGAGAGAGATTTCAGAGACAGATGAGGCCAAATGGTCCACTGGGAACACTCAGCACCAGTGACTCTGAGAGCCCCAGCATATGGAGTCTGATCTCCAGGCACTGACATTAACACTCCTGCTGCAGGTAACTCATTTAGCTTTGGTGTCATTTTACAATAAATATACCATCTACCGACACAAATTAGACAGCTATTGAGATTAATTTTGAGGTACTATCGGCAACATCTTAAATCAAAAATCATTCTTTATTAGCATGCTTGGTGGTGTAGTGTGCTTGCCCTCCCCCCATCCCTGATCCCTGCCACAAGAATAAATGAGGCCCCATGGTTGACATAGCGCATCAAGTGTTTTATAATAGTCTAATTGTAGCTAATGGTTTGTGCAGCTAATTAAGGCCCTATGAATTACAGTAATCAGTCAGGCTCATCCTTTAAAGCAGATAGTTCTATTGAACCATCCCCTTAGTAAGAAACAAAATATATAACTACATATAACTATAAGTACACACATGCATACATGCACATGGGCAGGCACACGGTCTGTGATGATGAACTGGATTCATCTGAGCCCACACACAAAGCCTTTACAGGACTGCTCTCTTTCATCTTATCCCAAACTATTTTAGAAGGCACAGAGTTTTAACCACAATGTAGTCTCTGTAGGTGGGGGAAACACAGTGTGTGCACTTACCTGAGAACTGACAACTAGCTTCCTCCCAAGTCTGCCCTCTTCCCCACCCCCATTCCCAGTAATCCATTTATCCAAATCAAAACCCAAGGGTTATCATTTGATAATTATTTGAATAAATAATGATGACAAACCCTCCACCAGAAGATGAAAACGAAAAAGATCCCATTTGCCAACTGGATGGTTAACAATGCCACAGGCAGTATGAGGTTCTTTTGGTGGCAGATAGATCTCAGTCAAAAATTGAGAGGAAATTACAAAGAGGAAGTCAGTAGTTTTTCCTTTGCAGCAAGCTTATTTTGTAGGAAGTCTCCTACATAACAAATGTATTAAATTACAGCAGAACTCTCCAAAGGCTCTGAAGGGTACTTCATTTCCTGGTTTATTTAAAACTGGATTGGACATAACAGGAGAGAACTTTGGAAGTGATTCTCAAGGACTCTGGAGAACCAAAGAAGGAGCAATAGGTCTTTCCTAGTACTTGTATCTTTGATTCTTTGAGAAAGAGAAAAAAAATCTATAGAAATGTCATCAGCATGGCCTGCAGTGGAATAACATGTGCCCCAGTCCCCTAGGGTCCTATTGCCATTGAGAAGTAGGGAAAGAAAAGGATTTTCATGAAGGTCATATGTTTTCATTCTTTGCAGCTCATAGCCTCACAAAACTACAAGGACCATGAAAGTTCAAGCAGGTCTTCATGGTGTTTAACACTATCAGATTTCACTCCCACAAGCAAAGGTTTGCACAGCAAGCTCCATTTTGTTAGATGTGTCCTCATAGCAAACACAGACAGTAAATTTGTATCCCTCAAATGTATACCCTGTGCCTTTCTGTCTCATTAAAATTTTCTCAATGTGACAGGTATCCTTTGTATACAACAATTAATTTGATTTTTAATCTCGTAAGAATTTCATATATCTGCATTGTATTTACATCATCTTCAATGATTCTCCTGCACCTTCTAGTTCCTCCTATTCTCCTACCCACTCCCTCTCAAATTTATAACTTCTTTAATTATTTTTATGTACACACACTTACACACAAACAGCCTTATGAACCCATTTAGTTTTGCCCATTTTTTAGGTGTTTAGAGGTAAGTTTTGGGGATTGGATAACCTACAGGGGTTTTCTTCCTAAAGAAGACTGATATCCCTATTCTAGTGCCCATTACTTGCCCATAACCCTTTATCTATTAGTGGGGACTTGTGATAGTCTCCAAACCATGTTGGTTTGTCAGCTGGTATTGCCCTTGTGCAGGTCTTTTTTAGAAGAGTATATTGTTTGGATTTCATAGGTATAGTGTCCCTGTCATATGTAGAAGACATTATCATAACACACGTCCTGGTCTTCTGACTGTTAGAATTTTTGCGTATCTTCCAAAGTGTTACCTGGGCCTTAGTTATAGAGAACATACCGTGTGCTGTAAAAGTATCAGTTGGAAATGACAAACCCATGATCAGATGTTCTCTGTATTTTGATCAACTAAGCATTTCTGTAATGGTCTCTGCTTACTGCTAAAAGGACCTTTTTTAAATAAGTGGCGAGAGCTATGATTATCTGTGTGTCTAAGGATAAGGATTTAGAATGCAGTTAGAAATCATACTGGGTTAGGAAAGTGGCAACAGTAAGTTCTCCTCTAGGGTCAATGACTTCACCAGCAATGACTAGTTAGCTAGCTTCAAAGTGCCAGGCATGAATTCTGCTTTCTGAGAAGTATTTAAGTTCAATTAGACAGCTGTTGGTTACCCTGAAGATTCAAATGCCACTATTACATTCTTGGGAACTTCTTGCCATGGTGGTCATTGCTCTAGTTCATAGGTGAGTCAATCTCTTTAAATCAAAGCCATTCTATATCACTTGCCAATTCAAATGTTTCTTCTTCATTAATTTGCTTCAAATTAAGTTGACTCCCATTAGATCAAAATTGTAGTAAAGTGGAAAGCTCATTGGTCCAGAAAAGCAAGCCCTTTGTCTTTTGATCTAGAGGCTTCAGTGTGTTGAGTGTTTGATATTTAAGTTAATAGATGGATGCTTAATCTATGTCTTTTCCTTAAGGATTCAAATGTTGATTATTGATGCTTCTTCATTTCTGACACTGTGGATTTGAAATCAAGATACCTTCATGCCTGCCTTGTGAACAAAAGCCAGGATAACTTGCTTATGAAACTTTTATTTCTTTGTGTTTTTGAACTTACAATTTTGCAAAGCGATGAATGTGTTTTTCATGGGCACCCATGATGGCATCAGAACTACTTTTTTAGTTCTGCCATGTGTACTACGTAGAGCATTGTCTCCATGCTAACATTTGACTATACATACTTCAAGGATTCTGTGCAGTTGGCTATCTTGCAGAAGCTCAGATGTCATGGAAAATGGGTTTGGCAGAGATGAGGCCTGTTATTGTTCCTGGCCCACGTCATCACCCTCTCTCCATTCTCCTCTCTCTGACCCTTTGTTCCCTATGGTGATCCTTGCACTCTTTGTAGACCTGCCAACTCAGCTTCTGCTGACCCAGATAATTTTCACATAAAAGTTTCTCATTCAGTGTAACACAATTCACTAAGACTTGGGTAGCTAGTGGGGAAGAGCTCAGGACTTCCTTTACACTGCAGGGAACAGGGACTTGATAACACTCCCCTCTTACCTGTCTCTTTTAACATGTTATAACCATAACTCCTTCAGTAGCTGAGGTGCCTTTACCAGCTTCTCTAGAAAGTTTATATTTCTACTTCACTCTAGCAAATTTAATCATACAGGAGAACATATCCATTTTTCCCACAGTACGTCATAGTCTGAGCTCCAAGTATCTTGTATTTGTACCGCTAAAACCATGTTCTACCTAATCAACATGTTCATACTATAACAAGACACCCCCTTAATGTTATAGAAAATGAATCCCTATCTTCAAAAATCTAAGGCATTCCCTCTCCTTGTAAGGCCAAGTGCTTTTTGTTTTGTTAAATAACACTCAGGATCCATTTATGCATTGTAGTATTTACTGACTCCCCCACAGGGATGGCATGCAAATGACCCATCTGGAAGCTAAACAAAGTCAGACCTATTTAAAAGCTTATCATAGATGTGTGGCTTGATTTTAAGAATTTTCATCTTCTTTTCAAAAAGTACCAGAAGTGGGACAGCTGAAGCCCAAACTTTCCTTTGGTTCCAAGCCTCAGTGGATTACTTATTTGAGTTCCTACTGATAAAAGCAGCACAAACCCATTTGCTGAATGCAGAGTCCAACCATTTCCTTCTGGTTGATTTAATCTTATTTTCCTTGTTTTGTTTGATCCCATTCCAAAAAGTAGGCAGTATACTAATTGTATTTATAAAGACTCTATGCACTAGTGGCCAAGCTTCAAGATTTATTTGAAATGAAAGATTTAATAAATATATTATTGTAATGAATTAAGCTGCTAACTTTGTTTAGTCCCAGAATCCATATGTACTGAAAAGGACCCTGTTCCAAAGCAAGGGCAATGTGGAGAATTAGGGCCCCACAGCAACATCAGCATCTGGAGAACAGTTCAGAAAAGAATTTGATGTATACTTCTATCTTCAGGATTGCTCAAGGGAATCTGTCTTTAGGGCATTAAAAGCACTTTATTTCTCATTCTGTACTTTATCACATTCATCAGCTTCACTCTACTATGTGTATCCATGTATCTCAGAATTAGAGCGATGGGTTTGAGTGGTCTAGGGCCCATGTCAACTGCAAACTCAGAAATGTCACCAGCATCATCTGGCTCTGCGTGTATA
>CABHPQ010162221.1:0-16197 GCA_902168405.1 Peromyscus aztecus
AAAAAAAAAAAAAAAAAAAAAAAAAGAAATGTGTACAAGCTCCACCCAGACAAAAGTCCATTCAGGGAGATGGTAGGACCATCTTACAGACTGACCACAAACCCTCTTATAGATTGACCACAATGTTCCTGTGAAAGGCCACACCTCCAAAAGTATATGAGCAGCATAGATTTTACTTGATGGGTTTGAAAAGAAAACTGGACACAAATACTGGAGGGTAAGGAGAGAGTATTGGACTCGCAGTAGTGGGAGAAGGACAATGAATACCATCAACACATAGTGTGCAAAATTCTCAAAGAAATAATAAAACATAAGAAAAAGGGGAAATTGACAAGAAAGCCTTAATCAGTTTAAAATATGAATTTGTTTAAACCAACACCTTTTAGGAAGGATTTGTGTGGTGGGGTTTGAAAATAATTTCTTTTATGTTTTTCACTTTTAATTCTTTTCAAAGCTACTAGGAGAATTTTTTTGTCCCTGAGGCAGAAGGAAACAAAACATAAGCCTTCCTGTTGTCTACGCTGTGACACTAAGGAATTAAATGTAGAAAACAGACAAGTGTTAAAACAAACAACGATTTTAATCATGTTTGTATTGTCTTCAAATCTCAACTGGGTTATATTTCAGTTCTGCTTTATCTTCCATATCACTCAAATACATACCTATTTCTCTACAATGCTTCTGGAGTTATCAATTCCACAATACTACCCCTCTTGATTAAAGAAATGCCCCTGGCTCTTATTTATAATGTCATTGAATTACCAGCTTCTAGTAATATTTTTTTAGTCCAAAACCTTTCATATATAAAGCATGGTTATTTTTGCTTTGAAATACAAGATTTAAAAAAAATGTTTTAGTAGTTCCTTGAGAACAATGAATTTTGAGCCTTTACTTCCCTATTCCCAAAGCCTCCTATCAACCATTCCTGATCTCTTTCAAAATTAGAGTCTTTTTTTTTTTAAACCAGCATAATCCCTGACACATTTGAAATATTTGTCATTATACACATAGATAAGCCTAGTCTTCACCCCTCATCAAGAAAACTATAAATAGAATCGTCTCCTTTGAGGGTTGTAAGGAACAATAATCTATGAATATAATGATGAATCATTAGGGATCATTTTACTTATATGTCCATTTAGCAGAATATTAGTAGTAGGTTCTCCATAGTACCTATCATTTATCTAGCCATAGGTTAATGGACTGATAATGGTAGCAGGTATGGGTCTTATCTTGTGGATTAAGACTTAAATTTAATCTGAAATGGCTGATTACTTCCATGATGTCCAAGCCACTATTACAGCAGTGGACAGGTCCTGCCAGGCCAGTTATAATGGTAGCTCACAAATTTCACATATTTGTATTATTGATCATTGTCTTTGCTAGTCCTGGGCCTAATACCTCCTAGCACAATGAAAACTACCTAGTAGGGACAAAACTTCTGGGTGATTACCAGAATGATTTCTCCATGTTTTATCACTAACAAATGTGGTGTCTTATATTGAACTTAACCCTTTTAAATTCCTTCATATTTCATAGTATTTCATTTTTAACATGTTCTACAAGGCCTGAATCTTGGATTCTGACATTGACTTCTTCTGAATCTTTTATAGACATTATCTCCTTTATTATCTGAAGTCCACCACCATCAAGGGCTACCTTTCTCAGGGGATGCTTTAGCTCCTATTTTGGCCATCTGAAATAGTTTACTATTCCTTAATCTTTAGCATCTGAACACATTTCCAGGGCATTGACCTTCAGTGGCCAGACAGTATTGAACAAAGCAAGAGAGTGCTAGCTAAGGAATACCAAGGCTTTCATCCCTTAGTACTGTGCCCTGCATAGCTTTTAAAAAAGAAAAAAAAGGAATTTTGAAATAAGACTGCCTCTCTATGAGCATCATGGTAATCATCACAGAGGAACTTGGGCTAATAACCTTTGCCACTGGTAACAACTGTGTTTACTTCGTATACCCTTCTACGCACAACTTTGAAATATCAGAGGTATGAAAAATTGTACTCAGTTTGTAAATATGCCTTTATGTAGCGGTTCATTCAAAAATAATTACTGGAGTTTATCATATGCCAGGGACCCAGATGTGGACTTTGCTGAATCTGTTTATGTTGATCCTTCCTCTCCTCCGTGCACTTCCCCTTCACTTCTCCATCATCTCAATGCCCTTAATTCCCTGGTGAAGTCCTGTTCCTTTTTTCCAGGCCCAGATGAAATGTGACCTCTTATCAGAAGCTCCCTGAATTTCCCAGGGCTGAATTAATTGCTCCTTTATCTACGTTCCCAAAGGAGCTAGTTCATACATTTGTAAGAGCACTTATCACATTGCATTAGGACTATTTGCATATCTGTGCCCTTTCTGGACTTTTTTTTTTTCCTGGATGGCAGTGACCACATCTTCCTCATTTATAAACATATCCTTTCTCAGCTGCACCCTGGTCACTGCACAGGGTTTGGCATACAGCAGGGACTATAAAAGTATTAGTTGTTGTTTAAAAGCCCCAAATTCTCAAACATCAATAGACAATTCCTGTAAGGTTGATTCCCAAATATATAAGATCTATATTACAGCTTTTTATAGATGATACTTTAGGAAAAACCTTTCCTTATGACACTATTGCATTTAAAGGAAAATTCTGCTGTAGCCAAAATTCCCAATGCACTGACAAAACTTAAACAATAGAAAACTAAAAATGTTGCAAAAATCAGGTCACTAAGAATCTTGAAGATCAGGTGGGGATGCAATTAGCTGGAAAATTAGGCTAGGTCACTGAGGAGGAAGGATCTTAAGAAATATTGCAAGAGTGTGTGGACATATTTGGGAAACAAACCACTAAGCAAAAGAAATGGTCTTGTAGAGGACCACTTGCAGAGAGAGTCTAAATTTTAGGTCTCCACCCAGTCTCTCCCCTTGGAGTATGAGTGAGAGGGGATGAAGGCCAGCAGGAGAACATAGTCCACTAAATCATCTAAGCAGGGTTCACCGAGACTGAAGCAGGAAACATCTGCAAGGGTCTGCACCATGTCCAGCGATGTTACAGCCATTCGCTTGGTGGTTTTGTGGGACTCCTATCAGTAGGAGAGGCTGTATCTCTGACTCTCGCCTGTTCTTAGGACTCTTTTCCTCCTAATGGGTTGCCTTGTCCAGCCTTGATATGAGTGCTCTTACCTTGTCTTATTGTGTTTTTTGTTATCATGTTTGGTTGTTGTCTCTTGGACGCTTGCTCTTTTCTGAAGAGTAAAAGGAGGGGGGAGTGAATCTAGGGGAAGGGAGAGGTAGGAAGGGGAGCTGGGAGGAGATGGGGGAGGAGAAACTTATCAGGCTGTATTGGATGAGAGAAGAATCTATTTTCAGTAAAATATATTCTTAAATTATACATACCTAGTGTATATTTTCTGCGAAAAAATCAAATAAAATTGTGGTCAGTGTAAAGAAACATCTAAGAGAAGGTTTGTGGGTACCACCCCCAACTTCATCGTGTTGTTATACATTTATTCTCTATAAGTTTATTCATGTAATCTTGATATTTAGTTAAATTTGTTACTTGGGAAACCCTGAGGAATTTTTTAAAATATACCTTACAGCCGGGCAGTGGTGGCACACACCTTTAATCCCAGCACTCGGGAGGCAGAGTCAGGCGAATCTCTGTGAGTAAGAGGCCAGCCTGGGCTACCAAGTGAATTCCAGGAAAGGCGCAAAGGTACACAGAGAAACCTTGTCTCAAAAAACCATATATATACCTTTACAAAAAATTAAACAACTTTCTCAAAGGATCATTGCTATTTTCTAACTTGATTTAGATCCTTAAATAAGAGCACATCTCCATGTAGCTCTCAGGTTCAGATAGCTACAAAAGCAGTTCCTATGTAAACATTTATACTCCTCAAATCAGTTTTGGACAAGAGAATATTTAATAGATGGTTTAAGACATCTAATGAAGGCTGCTTGGTTATATTCTTGGCTAAAATTCATACCATGTTTATGATTTATGGCAGACATGGGCATATCCATTTTGGTACATGAGAGTGGATAGAAGTATCCTTGAACCTTAGCAAGACACTGTTAAGTGAGTCCAGAAGAGTCTGTTAAAGGGTACCAAGGATTTATTAAGATATAAAATGGGGAGAAATACACTCGCGGATACAGGACAAAGTAAACAGCTATTGTTGTCCCCTGTTCTGCCCAGGGGTGAACAGAATCAGCCCTCCAGTCTCCAAACACCCCGAGAGAGAGAGCATGCACCCCCTCCTCATTTTAAGCGGTTACATACCCAGAAAAAAACCATGCCTCTATCAGGCCAGATAAGCCAAGGTCATTGGCAGAGGGAATTCCCACAACACTTCCCCTTTTTGTCTAAATGAGAAGGTTCTAAACCTAATACAAAGTTATATACAAGAAGAACAATTATCAAGTATTGTCTAGAAGAAAGAAAAGGCAATAACATAAAAGATGGAACTAAAACTACCAAGAGCAACATCAAGAGGAAACACGTATTAAATGTCCGGGCCAAAGGTAATTGGCAAGTTACACAGATTATTCCAATGGCTGTCCTATCCTGAAGAATCTAAATCTTGTACCTGATATGCTCTTAGCCAAGATAAGAGAGGATTGTACCTATAACTATCTAGTCTTCAACCCCATGAAAGATCTGATAAGGAAAATAATATTACCTGAGTAAACAGGGAGTACAAGAAGCATGCAAAACATGACAGAAAGAGCTGGCTACCTGGACAGTCACCCAATGTTTCCTGCAACATTGGGGCAACCGCTATTGGTTACAGGCCTAGAATATCTGACAGACCATTTTTCAGAAGCAGAAAAATTTGAAAGACTGTCCCATACTGTCTTGGCAAAGTTCAGCATTTGCCAAACGATGGAAAAATCCTTTTTTAAACCTTTTCTATTGACATTTTTTTAAAATGAAAGTCTGAGGCCTCCAGCATATTTGCTATTAATAATCGATCAATTTCATCATTACTTTGTGCTACAGGACCTGATAGACTGGTATGGGATCTGATGCGTGATATATATATATATATATATATATATATATATATATATATATATATAATGATGATTTCTATTCCTGATTATTTCCTGTAACTGTATAAACAGCAAAGTTAATTCCATTTTATCAGGAATAAATTCAGAAGTTCCAGTATGTAAAACAATTCTTTTTGCATACTGAGAGTCAGTAACTATATTGAGAAGTTCTGTAAAGTCCATTAGTCTCATAAGAATGGCATACAATTCTGACTTTTGTATGGAATCATAATGGCTTTGAACCAATTTAACCAATTTGAACCTGATTTATATCCTGCCTCTCCTGATTTATTTGCATCAGTATGGAACATAGGGACTTCAGAGACTGGTGTTCTCCATACAATGTGCAGAAGATCCAACTGACATTTTTTTTTCTTTTTTTCTTTTTTTTTTTTTGGTTTTTTGAGACAGGGTTTCTCTGTGTAGCTTTGCACCTTTCCTGGAACTCACTTGGGAGACCAGGCTGGCCTCGAACTCACAGAGATCTGCCTGCCTCTGCCTCCTGAGTGCTGGGATTAAAGGCGTGCGCCACCACCGCCCGGCCCAACTGATATTTTTTTATGAATTTAATTCTCTTGCTTTTGGGATAACTGCTGTTAATCTGTCCCAAAAAATTAAGGCAAGCTCTTTACCGGTATTCATTATCTTTCCACAAAGAGGAACTTTCCTCATTAGTTAAAGGTACTACAATTTCTGCTGGGTCCATTCCCGTCAACTGATGAAGCCTTAGTTTTCCTTTTAAAATCAAATCAGAAACAATTTCCATATATGTCTTTAAGTTTTATTCTGTTTATGTGGTAGAAATATCCACTCCAATATAATGCCTATAAGGAGATTGCCTAGAGGGTTATATAATCAGAATGCAGTTAAGCTCTGGATCTACACACTCTACATGTGGATTCTGTAATTCATTTTCCAACAAAGCCAGTTATCTCTCAGCTTTTCCATATGGAGTTTTTCTCTCATTTTTTCCTTGTGTCCTGCTCATCCAGATCAGACAGCATGCTTACTGTCAGCAGTTGAGGCAAGGTCAGTTCTTTGCCAAACAGACCATTTTTGGTGAGGATTATTAAGCTCTCCCCACATTGCCATGGGGTAGTTTGTCTCAGCAGAGGTGTTTGGGATCTGACTACGTGGGCACCACTTGTTAAGCAAATCCATGAGAGTCTTTTAAAGGGTATCAAGGATTTATTAAGATATAAAGTGAGGAGAAATATACTCACAGATACAGGACAAAGTAAACAGCCATTTTTGTCCTCTGTTCTGCCCTGGGGGTCAAGATGGGGAGGTTTGAATGGAACCAGCCATCCAATCTCCAACCACTGACCACCTCAAGAGAGAGGGAGTGCATGTCCCCTCCTCAGTTTCAAGAGAGTCAAGTACCCAGAATAAAACATGCTTCTTTCAAGGCCAGATACCCCAAGGTCATAGGCAGAGTGAATTCTGATGATGGAGTCTGATGAAGCACTCAGTAAGCAGGGCTTTTGGTTTTGTGTTTTTTTTTCTACCAATGATAATAAATTATATTCCACATTCACCTTGTTAATTCCTTTAAATTCATTTTCATATATGCCTTCACCTTTCCTGAAGACTGTTCACCCTAAGAGTCTAGAGCAAATCCAATTTGGAAGTATTCAGTCCACTGCATCTTTATCATGGTCTGATGGAATCCTTAGAACTTAGATGCTGAAGGAGATGGTTACTTTGTAAATAAAGTTTGTAGGTAAACAAGACCAGATGATGAAAATCTTTGTTGATTTAAGGAGGAGGCAGGATTTCTAGGTATGATAGCACTCAAGCCTTATGTATAGTGAAAAGATTGCTCTCTAAATAAGAGAAACTGTCTTTAAAGGGGAAAAAATGAAGAATTTGGCTATGTCATCTTAATTATGCTTATTATTTGCCTAGGCACAGAAATATAATCTGGGTAGGTATAGAAATACTATGCAGTAAGGTATTAGATATTGGTAACAAGCAAAATGACTAGGAATGCCAGACCAATCTTCTTACACAAAAGGTTGTATATTACCAGGGAAGCAAGGATATAAGACTTCTGAGTCTCTCTCTGCCTCAATCCATCTCCCACCCTCTTCAAATAAATATGTTCTGTGTGGAAATCTCTTCTCAACGTGTGTGATTTCACTGGCATCTCATATAGAATCTTTTCAGGACACCATCATTTTATCTAATACTGTAGAGAATGAGGCATTCCCTTGTAGAAAGGTGCCTGGTTCCTTTGAACATGGGAATATATTTTTCTATACCTGGTGGTTTGGTTTTTATAGATGGGATTGAGATAGGTTTCTTGAGATGGAAATATCATGTGGAATAATCTGCTTAGATTCCATGTAATAACAGAGGTCCTTATAGGTGAAAGATGGAGGCAAAAAGGTCAGATGTACAATGGTGAGAAATGAAAAGATTCATATGATCATTGCTTCGATAGTAGAAAGAAGCCATATACTGGGAGGCAGATTTCTTTTAAAGCCAGAGAAAGCATGGGAATAGATTTTACTCTGTTCTTGAATAGACATGCAACCCTGTCAACCTCTTTATTTTTTCCCCCAGAAAGACATACTTACAACTCCTTCTAGCCTCATACTGTTAAGGACAAACAAGATATGTTCTTCCTAAATTCTGAACTTGTTACAGTAGCAATGAGAAACTAATACAAAAAAAAAAAAAGAATGAGAACGAAAGAAAAAAAAAGAACTGGCTACAAGTTTCCACTTCATTTTTGTTCCCCAACGTTGTTATTCATCTACTAGCCCCAGACCAGTACAGTCACTATTTATGTGTGGGTTATCTTTCCTAACCTGCTTCCTCCACCATTAAGTTGAATTCAGTGTTTTTCTCTTCTGTGTTTCCACCGAGATCCATCCAGAGTCTCTGATTGGATCAAACACGCCATCAACTTGCTTGAAGAAAAAGAAAATGCTTCACCAGAGTGTCATTCGCTTTAAGGATGTGCTTGGTTGCCCTTCTAGTCTCTCTTTCCAGCTAATGCTCAATGGTTTTCAGTCCCTTAGCTCTTAACACAGTCTTTGGCTTTCCACTGAAACCTTACTTCACTTTGAAACACAGGAACTCTGGATCTAACCTTTGACTCTGTCTCATTTGCACTAGTAGAGCTTTTCTCTAGAGATCCCCATCAGCGGGGAAAGTTTTTTTCACCTCTCCAGCCAGACCTTCTTCTCCCTTTCCTGGTACTGATTCTGGCACGTAACACAAGAAATAATGAGCAGAAATATTGGCAAATGATACTCAAATGAAAAAATATTATGCAAATAAATTCCTTTCAGAGGTAGTGGGGAAAACAGCCAAAGAAGTTGAAGATTTTCTTTACACATGAGGCCATGTGAGATGCAGTTACAGGGTTATCAGTGGCTTTTCACCCTGAAGAATCACAAATGATTTCATTGACACTTTGTGCAAAGCAAGGTTGGAATTTTATATGCTTATTAATATATAAGAGGAATTGTGCATAGTATTATGTGTAGCATGAATCTTAAAAGTTCTTATTAATAAAATCAAACCCAGCCAGTTATTGAGGTGAACGCTGGATGGTCAGAGAGACAGAATAAGCCACAGCTATCTCACCTCGCTGGATCCTCAGCTGGTCTTGCTTCCCAGACTGGAAGCCTCTATGTCCTCATATCCGAATGACTCTCAGCTGAACTGCTGCTAGAAGCCTGTATGCTTAACCAGCCCAAATGCTTCTCCAGGCCAAATGCCTACCCAGGCCAAATGCCTACCCAGGCCAAATGCCTTGAGTTTCTTCACGCCTTATATACCTTTCTGTTCTCTACCACCACTCCCTGGGATTAAAGGCTGGTTTACTGGGATTAAAGGAGTGTGTCACCACGCCTGGCCGTTTCCAATGTGGCCTTGAACTCACAGAGATCCAGAGGGATTTCTGTCTCTGGAATGCTAGGATTAAAGGCGTATGCTACCACTGCCTATCCTCATGTTTAATATTGTGGCTGTTCTGTCTCTGACCCCAGATAAGTTTATTAAGGTACACAATATTTTGGGGAACACAATACCACCACAATTATGCAATAACATGCATTTTCCAGTAAATGTTAATGATAATCACTTTCAAATAGATCTGAAAAAAGGCCTTGTCTGCAGCAAGAAAAATTCTTGTAGAGAGCAAATCACATGAAGTTTGGCACAATGAAAGAATATGTGTTTGATGAAGTATACTTTGATCAACAAATAACCTAGAGATAAAAATTATGCACTGCATTTATAAGATGTTCTTTTAAGTGAAAGTTTGATATCACAGTAAAAGCATGTAATGGCTGGGGGGAGGGCGGGGGAGGGCAGGGAGGAGCTGAAGGAGGGAGATCAGGAGAATCCGTGGCTGATATGTAAAATTAAATTAAATTATAAAATAAATTTTAAAAAAGAATGTAATGGTGATTCAAAAAGTCTTTATGCTTTTCTCCTCTCTTCCAAAACTTTTGAAAAGTCACTTAGTTGCTTTAAGACCTATTTTCTTCATCTCAACATGAAATATTTGGAATTCATTTCCAATTCTATTATTTTCTCATCCCTAATATGTAGGATATAACATGTCTCAATTAATAAATTTATGTTCCTTATTCTTATTAGTACAAGGGATGGATGTACGTTTGTGATCAAAACTGATGCTATGTCTTTGAAAAAGCACAGAAAGTAAATACAATAAAAACACTAGGTTATTGAGAACTAAGTTTTATAAGGAGAAACAAAGAAGTTAATGTTATTTTGCTTCTAAGATGTGATGGAAGATTTTCTTACTTTTTTTATTTAAAAAGAATTTTTTTTTACATACAGTATATTTGATCACACTCTTTCTCATCCTCCAGCTCCTCCATATCTGCATCTACCTCTCTACTGACCTCACTCATGTTCTATTTTTCTTTATCTGTCTCTCTTCCTAAAAATACAGAAAACAAAAAAATCAATAAATAAAATGATCAAGATAAACAAACAAACTGATAAAACTGAAAATATGAAAACAAAACAAAAAGCACACACACACACAAAGCAGAGAATCTGTTTTGTATTGTCCAACTACTCCTGGGCATGAAGTAGCTCTGGAGGGTGATTGATACAGCTGGAGACACCCCATTGTCACTAAATTTCCCTTTCCCATCATATGTCAATTGCAAATAGCTTCTTGGTTAGGGGCGGGACTTTATGTCTACTTCTCCTTTTTAGTGTTGGGATTTTTGTCTGGCTTGAACTTGTGTAGGTCCTGTGGATCTTTCCACAGTCTCCGTGAGTTCATAGGTGCCTCTGCCTTTCTGTGTCCAGAAGATACTGTTTCCCTGGAGTTACCTGCCAACTCTGGCTCTTGCATCATTCTGCATCTTCTTTTACATAGATCCCCGAGAAGCCTTTATAAACATGAAAAATGGGAGAATGATGTTTGGCTTACACTGTAAGCTCAAACTTAAGTTTGGTTCTTCAGTATATTTATGTTTCTTAAATTATCTACAACAAACCTGAGCAGTAAATAATCAGGTATCATTTTATCATCATTCATATGCTTATTTAGAAGAAAAAATATTTTATAAAGTATGTACATGTGAAAAATATGCCCCTGTAAGACATTTTCCTTGTGAAATCAGAGTTTATATTTATAGGAGTAAGACAAAGGATCATTGCATTGTGCGTTAACTGGGACCTTAGCTTGTCCCAAATGTATGAACCCATGGATTCATGAATAAATGCACACACATATACATATATACACATACACGTGTGTGTGTGTGTGTATATATATATATACATATACATATATGTGTGTATGTACATTTTGCATTTTACTCTTTAATTTGAAAAAGAAATTGAGAGTAAAAATGAGTTCTCTGTAAAAAAAAAAAACAGATAAATATTTGTCCTGTACTTCTAGTAAAATGGAGGTATCTCTCAGTGCTAGTTTTAGGAGAATTAATGATTGCAATGATAGTGAATTTCTAGACTGAAATTCAAAGACATTTTAAGAGACATTATGTTATTTACATATGATTGAATTTTTTTATTTCAATAACCACTTCTTGTATATTAACATTTTTCCCCTAAAAAGAAAGTCTTTCGTTGTTTTCTAGCCAGTAATTACAATTAAGACTCAGGCTGCATTTTAGTGTGTGAGTTCATTAACAGCCAGGATCAAAACCTGAAGCATAAGCTTGCTTGCTTCCAGAGACTTTTTCCTCTGAGCATAGGCTAGATCCCTTCTCTATTCTAATAGGCACTGTGACTGCAATACTGTCCTCATTTCCAGCTGTAATACGCTTTTGAGTATCTGAAGCTACAAGGCTTGTGTTTCTCTTCCAATTTGTTTTAGTCTGTGGGCACTTGGATGGGGTGAAGTATAAAACTGTTCACAGGAGATTTTGAATATTATTTTTCCTCATACCTGCACTTTTTGAAAAATAATCTCCCCCCTTTTTTTCTAAAAATAAAAGTGAAATGTTTACAAGGACCTAAGGAGCTAATTTTTTCCCCACCTCAACCAATTTATGGGATGGACTGAGTGCTCTGGAGGCAGGGGGTAAAAGAAAAGTTGCTTTAGGAGATTTAACAAGCATTTGCCAATGGAAAATTTTTCCCCTCTTGAATGGTTTACTGAAAAGCCCAATGGGTTGAATATATAAATGCTTATTGTGAAGCATCTTCTCTATAGCTAGGTTAGTCATCCAGGATTAGTTAGCATTATCCACATTGTAGTTTGTCTTTTGATTTATAAAAGATACTTTTATAAATCTTTTTCATGATAGCCCAGAAATTTCAGTCAGACAAAGAACCAAAAGAACCCAGCTCTTGCTAGGTCTTACCTTTGTTACCAACAATAAGGAGGCAGAGGCAGGAGGCAGGAGAGGCAGAGAGGCCAAGAGGCAGAGGCAGAGGCAGAAGGACTGCAAATGTGGGGACTTTCCTGAAGTTCACGGTTAGGCTCTAACACAAATAAAGCAAAACAAGACAAAAGGCTACCTTTCTGGCTGCTGTATGGCTTCATGGTCTGCTATATTCCTCTTCCTATTAGCATTACTGGGACATCTCTAACGCTTTAATGACCCCTGAGATTGCCAGCTCAGTGCATCATCACACTAAAAACCTGTGTTCATAGTGAAGCAGAAGCAAATCACGTCAGAGTCCAGAGTCCCCTGGGTCATATTTATCCCTAACTATTTACCTGTTGTCCTCTATAAGGTGTGGTTTCAGTATGCATATGTAACAAGATTAGAAATGTCAAACAGCTGAAGTCCCTGGTGTTAAGAAGCAAGAAATGGTGGTATCTCTCAATGCTCAGTGCATAGATGTTATGTACAACAGAATAGTCAAGGGTATTAACCAATTTGTCAGAAAATTTAGTCTGGGGGCTGGAGAGACGGCTCAGCAGTTAAGGGCACTAGCTGCTCTTCCAGAGTTCCTAAATTCAAGTCACAGTGACCACATGGTGCCTCACAACCATCTATGGTGGGACCTAATGTCATCTTCTGCCTGATTCCCTCTTCTGTCCTGTGTGCATACATGCAAACAGAGTACTCAAACACATAATAATACATAAATAAATAAATCTTTAAAAATCCAGTCTGCTTGTGGTGTGTGTGTGTGTGTGTGTGTGTGTGTGTGTGTGTGTGTAATGCTTAGACTTTCACTCTCTTGATTTTGCAAAGATCATACACTTTTTTACCACCTACCTATATTACTTCATTCATTAGTTTTCAAGATGATTATAGGATATGTGTCGTGCTTGCCATTAGTAGGGATATTTTCCATTATTTTGGAGAAAGAAGACTTAAAATTTTGCAAAATTACAATGTATTAAAGTGCTTGGAAATGTTGGCTTTCTTGTGATTTATGGCCAAGAAAAAGAAAAGAGAAGCAACTATTGTCAAGTTTGAACCTTGATCAATAATTATGAACAATTACTGATGTTTAATCACAAGATAAATTGCAAATAGCCAAACAGAGTAATTAGAGAAATACTGTTTTGCAAATTGTGATTTAGTCACACTAATGAGTTTCTAATATAGTTTTTAATGTTAGTAACTCAAAGGAATAAAGAAGAAATGAATGTAAATAATTAGAGAGGAAAAAAGGAAAGGAAGTATAGATTCCTGATGGCTTAACACCCATTAGAGGGAGACATGGTTAGCCTTGGAGTGTTACAGAGCCTGGCATATACTATGTTAAGGATGGATCTTTTGTAGTTAGAATTCATGCACTATTAAATGAGTTATTTCATTGAAATTTGATGCACCCTACTTTATTCAAACAGTGTTTTCCACTGGTGCAGTTATTTTCATTACTACCATTGAGTTCTTGTGTTTTGGCATTCCTAACAGGACTGTTTCCTAAGTGAGGGTCCCTAGAGGGTGAGTTCAGATGAGATGTCCAAGAAAAATTTCACATGTGAAGCATAACTACTGAATTCCTCCAGGATTTACCTATTGTTGCAGAGAGAGACTTTGTAATTACCAAGGGATTATAGCAGAATATGAAAGGGCGTGAAAGCAGCTTCCCTGCGAATCAAGAATGTATTCAACACAAACTTTGGAAGAGTCACCTGGTAGTGAGGCAGAGTGTCTGGAAATGTTAAAAGTTCAAGTAGAACAGCTTGCCTGAAACTCCTAATTAAAGAAATAAAAACTGCTTTTAAATAATGTCAAGGATTGTCGCTTTTATTCTCCACCAAGAAAGAGGTCTTCTGAGGATTAAAAATGAGGCTGTTGGTATTGCCCAAATACCCCAGGTCTGTCCTTTTTTTTTATATTGCAAAAGTAATGGAAATGGAGCTTAATGGTACATAAATAAAAATAATTAAATAGAAGAGCCTGCTAGTGGTGCATTACCTGAATTAATATACAAGATTAAGAGGCCAATAACCCAGAAACAACTTCGTTATTTTGGTGTTTTATATAAATTAGACTACTCTGCGTAGAAAGAAACACGGTTTTCACTCTACCATTTTGATTCCAAATTTAAAAACAAATCATCTCTTACAAATTATGTTTCTGGTGTTCTCTTTGACATATGGTTTCTACACATGTTCTCATTGTAGCCAGCCAGATTATCAGTTACACCACTTCTGGGTATGTCTTTTTTAATTTAAGTTTAGGAATGGATGTATTTTTCTTATTGATTTCATAACTCAAACCAGAATGAGTGATTAATTTACATGTGTTAATTTTTATGTCCTTAGGTTATCTTTCCGCTCACAGAAATTTTGACAAATGCGTGGAGCAATGAGCCATGTAACACTGAGAATCCGTAATGATTTTCAAAGCTGTTTCATACAGGGTGATTTTGTAGAAATAAAAGGGTAATTGAACTTGGAGGAGAGAAACAAGCATAAAAAAATCATTTGTGGCTAACAAACATTTCTTTTATTTAATCAAAATTATACCACATGGCTTCCTAAAATGTATATTTTACTTGGCAAATATGATTAATATAGATTTGATGAGGAAGTCAGAAAAAGCTTGTAAGTTCTGATCAGGCATTATCTTTCCTCAACTCAGAGAGAAAGCACACTACTCATTTTTACTTGATTGTGTCTTTCAGCTGCTTTCCCCTGGATGAGGACCCTCTTTTCCGATCTCATCCAGAGATTCACCACCTCTAAGAACACATTTTCCCTGGCACTAAGAACCACACTTGATTTCCCTATTTTTTGACCTTATTCAGACACATTATTTTCTTTAACCAATCATTTGTCATTTAAATAGACATGCCCTGCCACTGGCCACTGATTCACATTTATAAACCTGTCCTCTTTCAGCAGGAATAAAAACAAGCAGAGATATTGTTGGTATTCTCTAGAGCAGCACCCTGCTATATAGAAATATATTGGGACTACACATGTAATTTTTATTTTTCTTGTAATTAGATTTGTTTTTTTCCCTAGAGAACCAGTAATATACCTTATTTAAGTACAGATACCTAAAATATTATTCCAATATGTTATCACTATATGATTTATTATTGAACTGTTTTATATTCTCCTATTGTTTGTTTTCAGAGACAGGGTCATACACTGAAGCCCAGGATGGTCTTAAAAGTGTAACTGTCTCCTCCTGCTGCACCTCAAGTGCTGGGCTTAGAGACATGTGTCACCATCCTCAGCTGTGTTCTTTCTGATGGCATCCTCAGAATGCAGTGTGGATTTTACATTCATAATGTGTCTCAGTTCTCCATGAGCCACACTACAAATGCTCAACAGCCACACACACAGCCGACTGTTGTTTTGGACAACACCGTTCTAGATTATCATTCTTTAAATTAATGTTTCTAAATAATCTAGAAAAAATATTTTATTGGTACATTCATGACACATATAAAATAAGAATATGCCTGTTTAAGGTATCTAAACATTTACTCCTCTTTTCTTACGGCTGTAGTGAGAGCCATACAAATGGGCACACCTTCAATAAAACTTTCCCTTATTACAAAATTTAGCGATCTACACTTACATTGTTTTAATGTTAATGTCTCATAATTTGGGAAAACTTTAGTCTTTCTGTGTTCTAATGTTGGAATTTGAAGTTAGTTTTAAATAAGTTAGAAAATCAGACTGCGGTTTACATGACACACAGATCTAAAAGTAAACCACAGCAGATGCATCAGTGTTGGGATCACCAGACACAGGAGCACAATGGTAAGACAGTAAGGTGGGCATAGAGAAGAACGTGTAGACGATTTTGCAGTCTAGACCCAGTCCTCCCGTTAATTAATACCTCCAGCTGAATTACTTACACTCTCTGCCCCTTGGTGTCCTTTTTTATCAACAGATGTTGAGACTCCCAAGGCTTCTCTGCAGGCTGAGTATAATCACATACACAGAACTAATTTACAAAGGAACTATCAGACAAGGGAAAGACACCATTACTATCCAGATATACTCCTACTTTCAACTGAGGAGCTCTCTACTGGGCCCTGGATAATTACAGACAATCCTCTTATTCTTTTTTTTTTTTTTTTTTTTTTTTGGTTTTTTGAGACAGGGTTTCTCTGTGTAGCTTTGCGCCTTTCCTGGAGCTCACTTGGTAGCCCAGGCTGGCCTTGAACTCACAGAGATCCGCCTGGCTCTGCCTCCCGAGTGCTGGGATTAAAGGTGTGCGCCACCAACGCCCGGCACA
>CABHPQ010162221.1:16297-42990 GCA_902168405.1 Peromyscus aztecus
ATCACAAGTGTGTGGATATGTTATAGCAAAGACAAATAATAGAGGCAGGTATAGAAATTGTATAGTAAAAGCCAGATGCCATGTGAGAATCCATGCCTGTAATCCCAATATTTGGGAGGCCAAGAAAGGAGAATAGATGGGCTTTCCAGGTAGCCTGAGATAAAAAAGTGAGTGCCAGTCCAACTGAACTGTAATGTAAACCCTGTATGAAAACAACAACAAAGAAGAGGTGGATAGGGGACACACACACACACACACACACACACACACACACACACAGAGAGAGAGAGACAGAGAGACAGAGAGACAGAGAGACAGAGACAGAGAGACACAGAGACAGACAGAAATTACATATTAATTAGTAAGCTATAATGCACTTGCAGAACTTTAGAGTAAAAAAACTTTACCCAGGCACCTAGCAAAAACCATGTCTTTAATGTTGTGGTTCTGTTTCTTCCTTGGGATCATTAGCTGCATTGGTCCACGAGGGCGGGCGGAGGGAGCAGAAGTGAGTAACAGGTTCAGATGGCTGTGGGAGACAGCCCTCGGGGAGACAGACTTTGGTGAATCAGCTCAACTTTATTCCAGAATATAAGGGGAGCATGGGGACAAACCCTAATTTGCATTAAGTGGCACACTCCTATCATATAGCTGAATTAGTGGAAGCTCGGCCCTACCAAAATGGCTAGAGCACTTGCCTAATTACCATGCGGGTCACCAGGGAAAGAGTGTTTTCAGGGAACTTTGTCAAGGGTCACCCTTGAGATAAGTCAGACATCTGGGCCTAGAGACATCCTCCAGATAAGGCTAGGTAGAGAGCAGGAAGCTTTTGCTTGGGGGATGAAGGTGGGGTGGGATGGAATCCTCCATGCTGCCGAACTCAGGGAAAGCTGCTAGTCTATCTCTGATCAGCATGGCCTCCCAACACAAAGTTATTTTAAAAATCTCTCTTCAGACATTACCACCAGCCACATTTCTAAGTTTTTTAAAAAAAACAAAGTTGTCAAATTTTATTTGGAATGTATACAGCGTTATTAATAACTGCACTGTTTGGCAGGGAGGCATCACGATTAAAAATAATTTCTTAATGATTTCTGTCAAAAGACAGGTCCTGAATTAAGTATGGTTTCAATTTAAAAGTTGTGCCTGGCTTTGTACAGCTTCATTCCATTATTCCAGTTGAACAATTGCTCTCTCTTGGAAGACAGCCCCAGCTACGGAGAGGGCAGAATGTAGGGTTGTTTGGCTACTGCTTGGATGGTGCTGCAGGAAGCACATTGCATCTGAGCTTCGCAGTCGCTGCCTCCTGCCTCTTTGCTCCGGAGTGCAATAGGCCATGGACTATAAAGCGCTAAATGGCTGGGCCTTCACCATTTAGAGATCAGCCTTTCTCCCTGGGCAACGCTGAGGCCATTGAGATCAGCTGGAGGGTCGCTGGTATTTCTAAGCTTCCATCTCCAGGGAACCAGAAACAGGGAACCTTATATGAAAGGCCTGCGTGTGAAAAATGCCTTATCTTCAGTAGCCAAAACATGGACATGTGGGAATTTTTACATTAGAGAAGAATTGAAAAGCAGCGAATCTCTACTTTTTTTTTTTTTTTGGTAAAGAGTAATACATTCAGAGATTACTTCCTTAAATCTGTTGAAACTTTCCAGTGAAGCCCTATAAAAACACCCCCCCCCCCCCACACACACACAGTGCCTCTTTGGCTTCAAGACATCAGTGTTTGCTACTGCCTCTCTTATTCTTTCCCAATTGGCCCTGTTTTCACTGATCCCACTCTTCTTGGAAACTAAAGGAAGGCTCTGGATTTAGCTCAGTTATACAAAGCTTACCCAGCTTATGTAAGTCCCTAGATTTTCCCTTCCCTTCCCTTCCCTTCCCTTCCCCCCCCCTTCCTTTCCTTCCCTTCCCTTCCCTTCCCTTCTGTTCTCCTGCACAGACACAAAGTTGGAGGAGTGATTGGGGGCACTCAAGCAATAACAGTAGATGGAAAGTAAGCAAGGATTGAGAGAAATACAACCAAGATGAGGTAGGTGAATTCTTGCAGGGCAGTAACAACGTTCTATTTCACTGATGTGTAATGGGAACTATGAGAGGAGCTTCACTGGAATTAGTGACCTTACCTGTCACCAAAACAATCTTTGAGGAATAGTCTTGAAGTGAGACCCATCTATATGCTCTTGTAGTAGATAAGGAGGGTTGATGTGTGGTAAGCAACAGTCAGACTCAGGACAGAATTCAAAGGAATGGCAAACTGGGTTTGCTGAGGGAATGGATGTGAGATTTGAATGAAAGAGCACAGGATGACTTCAAATTATTTTGAGGAAATTAGTGAACACACATATATTTTGCAGAGCTATTACACACTATTATAAAGATGAACTGAGAGCTAAGTAATTTCAGCCTATAGAAATGTTTATAAAAGAGAAATTGGGGGTTACCATTATCCAATTTGCAGTAGAAATAACTACATAATTCCTTTAAGTTGTAAGATCCTTTAGTGCAGTTAAAGTGTGATTCAATTACTATAAAATCCATTGAGAAAGAATTACTTAGGAACATAAGTAAAATCTACTTGCTTTAAGCATTTTGGGAGAACACCCAAATACATGCCCTCACCTACCACCTAAGGGACCCTCAATAGGCATCAGGTGCCACACGTAAATGTTGGCCCAAGGGCAGGTTGCAGGTTACCTTGATAAAACTGATATTAATACCCATTTTCTCTGTTAAACACTCTGGGTTTTGACAGAAAATTAAATGCTTGCTCTATTCTAAAAATCTAAAAATGAGGCTTAAATTATTAACCAAAGATACATTAATGAGGATTTTAGCCTAAAACAGGAATTACAAAGAAAATATTTCATCTTGTACAATCTTTTCTGACCCCACCCCTCAAAAAAGGCAAGGGTATAACAAAGGTCTTCATCATGTGTTCCATATCATTGCTCTGTATGGTTTTCACACTGTACCAGGTTCTGGGTATTCAGACATGAGTGTCCAGAACATTGTCTGCATCCATGATGCTTTCAGAATGTTCTCAAAATCACTGTTTTCAATCAGATACCATTGCCTCTTCTGCAAGTAGATTAATTTCACTTAACATAAGGAAAAGACCCCTATTCCAAGCATGGGAAATGCTTGCCTCTTGGAAACTCTATCTAAAGGGCTTTCTTAAGTACCATGAAGGTTAGCTTACAGCACTTTGAATGGTAAAAGACAATAAGTAAATAAAACAAATAATAAATTAGCTACTATCACTCTCAATGTCTACAAAGCTCTGCACCCTTAGTGCTCAATGACTTTTCTACTTCTTCTTTTAACTGTCTTCCTGTTTCAGATGATGCCTTTTTTAGAGAACTTCAAATATCTGAGTGTACATTTTCTTGATGTTTTGTCCTGAGATATATTAATAATCTATGAAGGACGACTTCCCTTTGCTTAACAATTTACAAAAACAGTAGAGTGATGCATGCTACCAAAGACAAGATAATCATATTGTTGTCTCCACTACTCATATTATATATAATATAGTCATTATTATCATCACCAATGGTTTTAATAGTCATATGTTATGGGAAATAAATGAATGATTCCTTTTGTTTGGCCCTAAAGAGCTTAAAATGTACAAAGAGTCATTGCTCATTATATTTGATTGATTCTTTAATGTAAGGGAATTTAAAATTATAATTAAGGCTTACAAAAGGTCTCATTTTTAGACAAGTAATATTACTTGACATTTTGTCTTTCAGCTTGGGATTTGAGGGGAGTTTATAAATATTACCTAGATAAACTTCATAAAACCCCTCTCAAGTTGTAGGTATAAAACTAATTTACAGGTTGTTAATAAAGAAAAAAAGTGTTTATCAAAATTAAATGATCTTCCTCTAGCCACAAATGACTCTTGTACTTGACTGCTGTCTTAGCCAGGGTTTATATTGCTGTGACAAAACACCATGATCAGGAGCACCTTGGGGAGGAAAGAGTTTGCTTCAGTTTGCAAATCTCAGATTGCACCTGGTCACTGAGGGAAACTGGGGAAGGAACTCAAGGCAGGAACACAGCGGTAAGAATAGGTGCAGAGGCCACAGGTAAATCCTGTCACTGGCTTGTTTCTATGGCTCATTCAGTCTACTTTCTTATAGCATCCAAGACAGCCAGCCTCGAGTTGACACAGATCATAAGTGAGATGGGCCCTCCCACATCCATCATCAATCAAGAAAATCATTACAGGATTGCCCACAGGGCAGTCTGTTGGGGGCATTTTCTCAATTGAGATCCCCTCTTCCAAAATGACTCTATCTTATGTCAAGTTGACATAAAATGTGCCAGCACAGCTATTTGGTGAACATTACAGCAGAATCTGCCACAATGCAATATCTTATGGCATGGCGTTTCTCTCACCATAAAAAAGCAAAGTAGACTGTATTCTAAAACTTCATGTTTCAGGTTCGATTAGTAAGGCTAAGGAAATTTATAGCCCTTTCCTTTAATAATCATTAATGTATCATCATAGTATTTCTTCTACCTTTATAAAAGAAGGCACATAGGGAATAGGAGAGTCATATAATTCTAAGTTGTGGTCATTTAACAAAACTATGTTTTAATGTGAAGAAGTTTTATTTTGTTTTATTTCATTTTACTCTTGAGCTAATAAGAAACTGATACAATGTCGATTCTTATTTTCTATAATAAAGGTTCGAACATGCTATATAATCTTATTTTAATGACTAAATTTCATTCACAGTAAGACCTGGAAGATACAGAAACTCTAGGACGAATCTGTTTCAGGTATTTTGAGATACATACATACATATATTAAGACATATGCTCTAATTTAGTTAATTTCAAATACGGTTTGCATACTCAGTTGTCTACAGAACAGAATCTTCTTGTCTATCTTTAAAGGATTCTTTTTGACAATATGTCAACTCAGTCCAAATAAATTGCTTCTGTGTTATGTATGTCCCACAACACAAGTAGCAGAGGCTCTGATTGCAATGTTGCCATTGACTGTGGAATTTCCTTTTTCCTTACACTTTCCTAATGTTGTCCTATTTTTTTCTACCTTTCCCTTCTTTCACTGCATCATCCTTTCTGTCTCCTCCTGATCTAGAAGACTCCTTCCTCTCTCCTATATCAAATTCTAGTACTTCCTCTACCTTTCTAAACCACCAAGAGCCTTCTAATTTCTTGGTACTTTGTGAATGCTCAGAGAATGACATATCTAGATGTCTTTATGAAGACATCCAGAAAGACCTAAATGTAATCTGAACAGATTCTCCAGCAAAGTTTTATGTCAATCCTGTCCAGCCTTGTTTCATTACCCAACTCTTTCCTAGCCCTCAGAATTCCTAGGCATCACTTCTGTCAGCTCACTGAGAGAACATAATTCCCTGGGTGGCTTCACACTAGGTCATTTACATGTCCTTGTACAGGTTGGGTTCATCTTTCTTAATCCTTCTTCCACGTTTTGAGACAAATATGCAATATCAAAGCACAGAGACATTTCAATCACTCAGAAAGATGAAGCAGAATCCCTGGGGACATAAATATTACCAAAGAAGTTGGGGGAATGAGGAGAATTTAGTCCATATTACAGGTGCTCAGCATTCTGAAAGATGTCCTTAACATGTCTTCATGGAAATAAGAGAACATTACACTATAGGAAATAGGAATTATGGACATTGGTTGGTTAAATGAAGATGAGAGAAGAAATAAAATACTAAGTGCATAATTATATAATGTTTGCCTTACATGGGAAGTGATTTACATTTATAATAACTTTCTCATTTGGGGGAGGAGGGCACAAAATGATATAGCATACTAGAATACATACTTTATGAGAAGTATGGCCTTTTAGGAAAAAATAGGACCCCATTGAGGTGCTTCAACAGGAAGCAGATGTGGTGGTGCAGGAGCTTACAGGGACTTGAAGTAACAAAGGGATTATTGGAGAGATTCCTAGTTCGCAGGGTAAATTGGAATCAAAGCTGGAGGTGAGCCAGGCCGATGTTGTATGCTTTTAAAATATATGTAAATGAGTTTGTATTTCTATATCAAGAAGGAGAACATTCAACTGCCAGTGACCTCAAGAATGCTGGAACCTGCTTTGCTTCCAATAACAGTACTGAACCTGCAGGTCTCTATCAAGCAACAGCTGAGAGGCTGTGTTGACTGCACTGAGCCACAAATGTTGAGAATAAGGCCTGCTTTAAGAGATACCACATGAAATTTAGAAAAAGATGAGAGAGGGAACCTGATTGCTCTGCTTGGAAAGGCTAGCTGATCACAAAGAGGAAAATAACAACATACGCAAACACAGGATGATAGCGCGTATAACAAAACTATCCTTTGTCAGATGTCTTATGTCTTTATGCACAGGAATATGATATTTTGTGTAGTAATACATCCAAATATGGCATGAAAGTGGGTACAAGAAATCTCTGTAGTATATTTCATTGATGTGATGTTAGCACGGAAAAGATCTGTGATGTCTATGTGGAAGAGAAACAGAATACAATGTGGATATCAGTGATCAAACTGGTGTCTTCTCCTGCTATTTAGATGTGTATATTTTGAAAACTACAGTTATAAACAAAGTTTGTGGGGATCCTGAATGGACTTATGATTGGAGATTTCTCTATCATTAATATTCCAAAATGATTCACAGTTATGACTCTGAAAGCATGGATTTCAATCCAGAAGCCTATCACAAATCTACCACCAGTCAGACTATTGCAGAGTGGATGAGATACCTAAGCGTGAAAGAGGCCACACTTTTAAATTATTTTCCTGACTATATAAAAACATATAATTATAGACAAGATTGAGGGGGTATACATGAAATATATGAATGAATCCATCCATGAGAATAACATAAAGAGAAAACTTTAAAAAAAGGAGATGGTATTGTTACAAATTTTCTTTGTCCAGATGAAAGATGAGGCATTGCAGAGGAAGGCAAGCTCCATCAAATCCCAGGCTTCCACACCTGAGAGATAAACCAAAGGACGACTTTCTATGAAGGTATTTTTTAGACAGTAAGTGTTTGACATGACAATTTTTTAAAAGAAAGGGAAAAATAGAGAAATGATAAAAACTCTTTGAAAGTTTCTATATATATATATGGCAAGGAACACACACACATACACACATACACACACATTTATTTCTTCTTAAAGAATTCACTAAGAGCTTCACAAAATTATTCTGTATCTCTTTAATGAATCCCCGAAGGACTTAAGAATGATTTTCTTCTATGCTTGGGCTTGGCAGGTGTGGAATAGTGTCTCTTAGAAGTCTCCCTTCAACTCTCCTGGGTTTCACTAGCTTTCCTCTATTGGGCCACCTGAGCATTTTTTCTCATAACATAATCCTCTTCCCTTCAGATGCTTTTCCCAACTGGCTAGATGCAAGGCTCAGGGTCATCTATGATTTACCTTGTATCCAAACTGTAATCTCTGTCCATACTTCTTCCCAAATATAACCACTTCTTCCTACAGCCACCAATCTCAGGAGAGACAGGTCACCCTGTACCTGGATGGCTGTCATCTCTCTCAGATTTCCTATCGCTGTTCTCTTTGCTACAAATGAACCATTGCATTTTGTATTAAAGCAGTTTTGTTCATTGTTATCTTATTCAAATTTTCCATGACAACAGTGACAAAATTCTTGGTCAAAGTGTTTGAAGCAAAGTTTTTAAACTAGGAAGACTTCTGAGGTGTTTGTAAAGGGGAATTGAGGTACACATGCGGTTTGCAGGTATTTGAAAGATCCCATGAAAACTCTAATGTCTTCCTTCTCTATGTGTCTGAAGCATGATTCTCAGACCAGCCATTCCCTGTGTGGTAACATAATGATGCTAACATCTACTAACTCCCATGATTTCTGCCAGTCCAGCTCCAACAGAAATGGAAATCCTATTTCCGATAATTTCACACAAACCCCAGCATGCATCCTCTTATCCTGCTTGATTTAATTCTACAGAAAAACAACTGTAATAAGAACAAAGACAATCCACAAAATGTTCAATGGAAGTCACATATATGCTGTCCGTTTAATCTAAGGAGTATCAATTTCTCCTCCTCAACACCATTGACAGAATCAAATAGAAGGGATGCTATCACACAGGAATGAAGAAAACATCCACGAAAGCCTTCTAGAGAGAATCTAACAAATATCAATTTTAATACATCCAACATACTCCTCAAAGGCTACAATGCTTCCTATTATCATGGACTTAATTTAGTACTACACAATTATTCACAGTTTTCCAATTTTAACTGAAAATCACTTTGACCCTCCTCAAACCCAACTGACATCTGAGAAACCGAGGCTTGTTAGCAGAGCTGAGTGCAGGAACCAGATATATTGACCCCTGAACTCGAACTTTCCTTTTGTAGTTCTACGTGGGAATCCACTGGTCTTCAAGAACTTGCCATAACCTGCCTATGCATTATACAACGCCTTTATCTCTCTGCTAGTGTTTCATCACTGTGATGAAATGCTGGAGATGATGAAATGAAAATAAGAAAGATGTGTAGTGACTCGTGGATTAAGGGGTATCAGTCCATGTTCCCCTGGCCTTCTTGATTTGGATCTGTGATGCCAGATATTATGCAGGCAGTGCATGGTGGAGGGGCTATTTATTTGAGGGTATCCAGGAAAAAGAGACGGGAAGAGGAGGGGACAAAGTTTCAGTGTTCCCTTCATGAACAAACCTCTATTCAGCTAACTTTTTTTTTCAGTTAGAACACAACTGCTTCAGGTTCTACAACATTCCAATAGGAACACAGATTGAAGAAGATGCCCTCAACCACCAAGCCCCTGGGGAAATATTTAAGATCCAAACTATAGCAACGTGCACTAGTCCCCAACAAGAATTAGATATAAACCAGACTTACGTTTTCTATATTCTGATATGGAAAAATAATATTGACTTTTACTTTTATCTTTGTGTCTTTTCTTCTATTGTTTTACTTCAAAGAGTTCCTTTTTTTTTTTTTTTACCTAAAATATGACAAGGTCCATTGCAAATTTTATTTTTCCAGTCACCTCAGTTGAGCCTATTTTCCAATACACAGAGAAATCTGCAGTAATCCGAAGGAAGTTTGTATGGGTTTCCATCACATCCCTTGTTCATCCACCTGCATTCTACCTGTGTGCTGTTTTCTTCTCTTGTTCTGAGCAATCGTAGGTCTCGGTGGAGGCCAAACCCTCCTTTCACAGACACAATTCAATCCTCTTTTACCTGTGGACACACCTTAGCAATTCTCAGGCATTTTTCATTGGCCTATCTATTTTTATTTCTATTTTGTTATTTCTTTCTTATTTATTTGCTTGTTTCTTTGTTTGTTTGATTGTTTGTTACATCTATTTTGTTATTTCTTCCAATTTCCTTTTTTTTTCCTGTCTATATAAAGAATTTACTAACACAGATATTTTATACTTTTTTTTTTTTTTGGTTTTCCGAGACAGGGTTTCTCTTTGTAGCTTTGCGCCTTTCCTAGAACTCACTTGGTAGCCCAGGCTGGCCTCGAACTCACAGAGATCCGCCTGGCTCTGCCTCCCGAGTGCTGGGATTAAAGGCATGCGCCACCACCGCCCGGGTTTTTATACTTTTTTTCATTCTATTCTCTACAATCACAATAATATTCTTGGTCCTAATATACAGGGGGAAAAAGATGGTCTTACTTATAATATTTTCATGGGTCTAAAAACATCAGGTAGAGTATACTGGACGGTAGTAAGAAATGAGCCTAAGTAGGTTTCCTAGTTCTACTATTACTATTACAAGTCAAAATTTTGTGAATGACCAAAATATCAAGGTGTTTTCTCTCTGGATCATTTAGGGACCTAAGTAAATGTAGGGTCTATAATTTGGCACATATTCTATGACCCCTACACAAAATTGTGTCACAACCACCTGTAATTAAGAAAGCACATAACAGCTACAACTATCTGTAAGAAGTCTATTATCTCTACACAATTCAACCATCCACTACTGGGTCTGGGATGCAAGCTCTTAACCATACTGCTTTCTCAAGGAGGCCTGCGGAACAATGTTGTGTGTCTATGAAGAAAAGAAATCGTCTAAACAGAGGTAAAACTCTCAGCAGGTTTTTCTCTTCTACATGCTCTTCTCTACATGCTCTTCTCTAGTTCTATTCCAACACAGTCAAAACATGTCTCAACCTTTCTAGTTCATTTGCTCGGATTATCTATTTGAATGTGTCTTTTTCAGCTTTTTCTCTTCTCCTATATCCAGACAGTTAATGAAATATCAACCAAATGTCTGAAAGACTTGTATGTGCCGTGACTACCAGCACCATTCCTTGCTGGAAAATGGAATAGCCTTATGACTGACATTGCTGGTCTATCAATCCTACCCCAGTTTTACCCTCAATATACCATCCATGGTGATCCTGTCAAATTGAGTTCAGATCATACCACTTTTTTTACTTAAAGCTACTCAAGCACATCTGGTTTGGAATAGAGGCACCATTCTTCCACTGACCCATAGCATCACTGGGGGAAGGCCCAGTCTTCTGACAACAACTTCTACTACTCTCTGTCTCTTATTCACTTGCAGGCCTTCTAGATTTATGGGTTTTTTTTTTCCCGAGACAGGGTTTCTCTGTGTAATTTTGGTTCCTATTCTGGATCTCACTCTGTAGACCAGACTGACCTGGAACTCACCGAGATTCGCCTGGCTTAAAGGTGTGCGCCGCTGCTGCTGCCGCTGCCACCACCACCACCTAGCTAAGGTTTTGTTCTTAATAGATTGTGCACACCCCATTTACAGCCTCTGTGAATTCCTACTCTGTTTATTCATATGACTCATTCTCTCACTTTTACAGTTTTCATCAAATGCTGCCTTCCCAGTCAGAGTTTCTCTAGCTATCCCCTTGAACTTGAAACTTCTCCCCAACTATTTTTATTATCCTCACCTGAATTATTTTCATTCAAAAATGTATTGTACTCTAATATATTCCATATCTACATCTTTAACTGAAATCCTTGCTCTGTGCCATTTTTTCCACTTTGGCATTCACAGCACCAAGAATGCCAGACAGTTTACATTTGTACTGAATGAATGAATTCATGAATACATGAATGAGGTACTGTAAATTAAAGTGATTTGTCCTTTACTTAACTTCTACAGTGATGGTTTAGAGCAACAAACACATAAACTTGTATATGCTGACATTTATATCTACTGAACCACTGTAAGAGTATGTCATTTATGTGGAATTTGATTGTTTTATAATATTTACATAAGAAAATTACTTTATTCATAAATTGATTGTAAAACTCATGATATGAAAAGAAGACATGAGCCTGTCTTGTCACCTAAGCCCATTCAGAGGTACAAAGAAAGCTGACTGCATCACTGAATGGGAAGCCCAGCAAGTGTGTAATAGGGTTAGTGAATGATGGCTTGCTAAGGCCAAAGGTGCAGAGGAGTAGCTAGGTAGACTGTAATCTAAGACTAGTAATATTCAATAATTAATGCAAATGAGTGGCAGACAGTTAACATGGGGAGTCCTGACAGCATCATGCCATCCATAGGGAATGTGCTTGTCGCTGACAAATTCAGTCCTCCATCAGCATGCCAGCTTCCTTTATTCCAGTCTTCCCATTTGTCAGGGCTGTATTTGGCAGATGCCAGACACTTTTCTGTTAATTTTAAAAAATGGAAACAATCTAAGCAATTGAGACAAACAACAGACCCAAGATAGATTGTGCTCTTTTCTCTATTACACAAATGTTCCCACTTGAATTGATTCTTACATGGCTAAAGGTTACACAAAACAATTCTGAAACAAAAGGTAAACTTAAATAGGCTAATTTCCAATGGCCTCACTCTAGAATAATACAATTTTAGGGGGGCTGTGGAGATAGCTCAATGATTTCCAGCACCCATGGGAGATCACAATCATCTGTAACTCCAGTCCTAGGGGATCTATCACCTTTTTCCAGCCTTCATGGACACTGCATGAATATATATATATATATATATATATGTATATGTATATGTATATATATATATATTCAGGTAAATACTTATACACACAAAATAAAAATAATAAGGTCTTTAAAATATATTAGAATACACAGCTGAAGAAAAGCTGTGATACAGAGACTCCAAGGCCTGCGGGCTTGAGCTACAATATGGTGGGTTCACAGTGTTGTGTGGGCTTGACCTGCAGCATGGTGGATTCCTGCCACAGTACACAGATGCATCTCCAAGCTGTACAGTATGCTGCATGGTAGATATAGCTTTTGCTAATACAGACAAGGAAAAAAAAAGAAAGAAAGAAAAATAGGTTTCTGGGATACAAGCTGCTTTAATGGAGGAGATGCCAGCCCTCAGTCCAAGGAGAAGCATGTAATGGCACACAGGTAAAGCCACAGAACATGTGGCTACATATAGATTAACATAAATGGGCTGAATTTAAGTGTAAGAGCTAGTCAATAGTTAGCTGAGCTAATGGCCAAGCTGTTTTAATTAGTATAAGCCTCTGTGTGTTTACTTGGGTCAGAGCGGCTGTGGATTGTGTGGGACACACGAAAACTTCAGTACAAGAATAATACAATTTCAAGTGTAATCTTGTATTATTTAAAAGTATACATATGTGCTCTCTCTCTCACTCTCTCTCTCTCTCTCTCTCTCTCTCTCACACACACACACACACACACACACACACACACACACACACACACGAAGTTGGATTTATTTATGTTGAATCAGGATAAACAAGCTATTTCATCTATTTACTTATGCATGGTTTAAGAAACTGGTCAGGACATAAAGGTATATGTGTGTGTGTGTGTGTGTGTGTGTGTGTGTGTGTGTGTGTGTGTGTGTGTGTGATGGAGGGGTAGGTTAGAGATTTTGAGATAATAAGTAAGTAGGGAGCTGGAGAGATGACTCAGCAGTTAAGAGAACTGGCTGCTCTTCTAGAGGACTCAGATGAAATTTCCATCACCAAGATGGCAGCTCACATCTGTCTATAACTCTTATTCCGGGGGATCAGAGAAAGTGGAAGAGAATACAAAATCAGGACAGAAGTTGTCCTCACTTGCAAATCCATAGAGCAAGGTGGGAAAAGCTTCTGCGTTCCAAGGTGGCTGTTCAGTGAAGTATTAGACAGAATAGTTGAAAATTCTATTAAGGACAGGGGACAGAGGGAGATATAAAATGGAAAAAAACTGAGAGCCTGGTGATGGTGAAAGAGAACTATGCTCTGAGTTGCTAGAAGAAATGCAAAGGCACATTACAGAAAGGCTGATGATGCTCTAGCTTTTGAACTGAGTACTGGAGCTGGTCACATCACTGTTCCATTTACATTACTGTAGTGATCATCTGTACTGTGAACTGCAGCACTTTCACCTGACCAAGCATGGGGATGACATGGAAGATCAGTGTGATCTCTGATTAGGAAGATCAAATATTTCATTATTATGTAGAATGCAAAGTTACTCCAAAAGGGAGTGACCTATTAACCTTCTACCTCATCTTTGTTAAAACATATACCATTACTCAATCTGCACCGGTTCCTAATTGTTTTGCTATGGCTTCAAATTGTCTGCAACTGTAGATTTTTTTCACCCATCCTTTCCCCCTGTTAGAGAGATTATAATGGACATTTTTTTTCCAGATGATAACAACGCCAAGATGCTGTTCTGTACAGAGAGGTCATCACAGTATTACCCATCACTAACACAGCAACTCACTCTGAACAAGGACCCATTTCCATGACTATCAATGATCTCTTGTCATTTTATCACTTTTGTGTAGACCCCAGACTCCTGTTAATCTCTTACCTTGATGTTAATACTCAACCCAGTTTCTGAGAGTGAATCACACTCAGGGCTGTGGAGTAGCTCTATTTCTGCAGAAATTATGGTGTCTGTCAGTCTCTGTATTATTGGGTACCACCTTCAGATCAGCATTTCCAAGAATCAGGCTCATTGCACAATGTGCTATTCAACGCCATGATTATGTTCCTATTCTTTGCAAATCAATTTCTCTTCAGGTTCTTTTAGCTGTAGAGGTTTTTATGTCTTTCTCCTCAGATGACTCTCCTCCTCCTCATAGATCTAATCTGAAAACACGAATTTTCTGTCTTTGCCTCTCAATGTCTTTCCCTTCTATTATCGAACTTTACAATTGTATGACTTAAGTCTGTCAAGTATATTGATATACAGCTTGTACAAAAAGATACATACCATGAAAAACCCATTTTTGTTTTGGAACACTCCTCCTAGATTAGATCTGTGGTGCCTGCATGGATAATGCTGATAGGAAACTTAACAAAATGCAACATTAAACTTTTTTGTAATATATGTAGGTCAACCAAGGATATTTTCTATTATAAATATATAACCACGTATTTAGATGGATGCCAGATAATAGTCTGGAAGATTATCTATTTTGACAATATCTTAAAAAAAAACTTACATAAAGAAGCATTGTAGGAAAGATAAGGGTAGAAACACCCCCATCAGTGAGTTCTATTTGGCTTTTAGCCACCTGAGTGCCCAATTAAGGCCACTGCACTGTTTTTACTGCACAGTTTTCACACCAGTTCTCAAACAGGAATTCAGCATGGGTGACAGGTTCCTTGCCACCCAACCTTCCTCCACCCACAGCTCCTTTAACTCATGCTCTGAGGCATTCTGATTCAGCTCTGAGTCACTGAAGCAAAATCAGAACATCTGTGTAGAGTGTCACAACAGCAGAGCTTACATCAATGAGAAACCCCAGAGGCTTCCTGCAAACCCAGCTCCACATGTTACATCAGTAGCTGTGGCTGCAGGGCTGTAGATGCCCCTGTATTAGCATCTAGACCCAATGACTTGTAAAACCTAGTTGGAATACTACAATGACACAGTATATCCTTCTTAGCTGTGATCTTAACTGAGTCTCTGTACATGCACTGATGACCAGTTAAGAATACAATTATACTCTATTAAAAAGTTTCTGTTATTGTACTGAACTCTAGTTGTTTCTCTCAGCTGGTACACAACTGGATTGGCAGCTTGAGTTATTTGGCATATGTCAGTGTAGCAGATTTTTAAAGATGGAGATGACTTAGTGTGTAAAAATGTTTGCTATGCAGTCATGAGGCTATCAGTTTGAATTTTCAGCAAACTTGTAAAAATACCAGGCATGGAGCACTGCCCCTAGAATCTCAGAGCTAGGATGAGAGAGACAGAATCCTTGGAGTTTGCTGATCAGCCAGTCTTGATGAATCATTGGTTCCAGATTTAATGAGAGATCCTGTCTCAAAAAATAAGACGCAAAATAAGCAGAAAAATGACAGAAGTTGACTTGTGGCTTCCATATGCATACATTTGCACCAACACACAAGTACTCCCACTCACAGATTATTTACGATATACTTCAGTTGAATCTTTGGAAAGACTCTCAATATTGTCATGTTTGTTATTCCTCGATATTCCATAAGTATATAATTGAATCAGAAATAATATAATTATGTTCTTTTCTATCTTGTAGAAATAATTGGCCTGGGTATAAAAATAAATTTTATCTTAGGTTTTGTTGATGTTGTTGACTTGCAAGCTGGTGAGGAAATTACATTCTTCTGATGTCTAGAATTCTAGTAAGTATTACCCCACTTATTTCTATTTACATTTATATGAAGAGCAAGCATCCTAAGAATAATTTTTCCTTGATGTCTTAAAGTTAGTGAGAATCTTTTGCTCATTTTGCACACTCAACATATAGATGTGTTCCCTGAATGTTGATATTAAGAAATTAACCCTCTAAGAGTTCTGTGGCAATAAAATTCTTAAAAATATTTTAATGATGTAATTTATAATTTATACTAAACGTATAAATTAACAATTAGTTAAATTATCCCAGAAATCTTTAAACTATCAGAGACAATGTTTTAATTTGCTATATATGCTAAACAGAAGAAATGTCTTTAATCACTATGTGGTTAACATATATACTTTACAGAGATAATTTAGTAATTGATCATGCTCGCACTAAATTAACTCTAGAAATAATTGTTTAATTATTTTAATGATGAGAATGAAGTTACATTGTATTTTGTGTTTATTCAGTGGACCTCCATCACCCATCCTTGAAATCTCACATATACTATTTTAAAGTGTGAAGCCAATGGTCTTGTAAATGCAGTGTGAATGTAGTTAATCAAGTATTTATTTGTACTAATTGTTGGTGTGGCCACTGCTCATGCAGTTTTTTTAAATATTTACTCTTCTTGGAAATGTTTCTGGGAATGGAATGGAAAGGAACTCATTATGATCTCCTTAGCTTCCTCCCCTCTTCTTTGACCAAGTGACACCTCTAGGCTTTCTTATGGAAGAAGCTAAGTTAGTATCTTAAAAGCTAGAAACATTAGGTTGCTAATAAAGCACAATTATTTTCTGTAATTTGTATGGACTACCAAGTTGAATGTGTGCTGATTATATTTGATTCTACATTAAAGATTTATTTATTCATTTTATATATATGTGTGTGTGTGTGTGTGTGTGTGTGTGTGTGTGTTTGCTCTATCTGTTTGTACACATTTATTCCAGAAGAGGGCATCAAATCCCACTATAGATGATACTATGCTACCATGTGGTTGCTGGGAATTGAACTCAGGACCTCTGGAAGAGCAGTCAGTGTTCTTAACTGCTGAGCCATCTCACCAGCCCCCAACTTACTTTCTAAGTAAGTTCCTAGGAGAAAGGAGTAATTTGAACCTTCATTTCATGCATGTATTTGCTACTACAAATATAACTTAACAGATGACTTCAGAGAATGGTGCCCCCTTGAAAGGTGTTCATGACTATCTATGAATGGAGAACTGAAGACCATGGTTGTTAGTTTCATTTGTAATTAAAAAAATTATTTCATGGTTCACATGTCCTTTATTTTTCTAAACCAGAAGTTATGTCTGAGGAATTAGCACATTTGTTTTATTTATTATATTAGTAAGATTTGATTTTTTCTGACAAAGCAAATCATACCAAAGCATAAATTAATATCTTTTCATATGCTTTAAAAGGAAAACATTGAGCTTGTTTAACACGAATACATTGCAATCAGACCAGAATATATCGAGCTACTAAAATACAATAGACTGTACTATCGGATGTGTCCTCATTTCTGTCTGTAAACATTGTCTACAGTGTAGGAGAAAACAAAGCACTTAGAAATAAGTCGGCTACTCTTAAGGCAACATTACTAATAGGAGTGAGATGGTGAAAAGTCAACAGCCTTTAAAATAGCACGTTCATTTTTAGAAGGGCAAAAATAAAAGTTAAGAAACACACTATTTGGCATGCTATTATCTTGAATTAATTTTCTAGTCATTATAGGTGTACTGTAACAGTTCCAATTGTGATGAATTTGTTTGGGATCCATGTAGTTAAGAGATTTATTTTTAGAAAAGTTTGCCGCTTTAAACTAATTAAGAAATTTTCTGGTTTTAATGAATTTACTGCCTTGAGTCACTGACTGTAAGTGTGTGAGGCCAGCAGAAGAAAGTTGTTCCATGGAGGGCTATGATAACTAACCCAGTGAATCTTTCATGCTCTGACTTTGCATTTAAAGTATCAGTTCTCAACCTGTGGGTCATGACCCCTCTGGGTGGGTACAATGACCCTTTCACAGGGGTTGCAGATCATATATCCTACATATCTCTGATATTTACATTATGATTCATAACAGTAGCAAAATTGCAGTTATAAAGTAGCAATGAAATAATGTTATGGTTGGGGTTCACCACAGCATGAGGAACTGAATGAAAAGGTCACAGGATCAGGAAGGTTGAGAACTATTGATTAAATACCTTCTAGGAGAAAGATAGTTTTGAATGCTTTGATAAAATATCAAGGATACTTTACCTTCAATGATACTGTCTCTTGACAATCTTGTGCTTTTAAAATCAACCCCTGTAATGTCTCTATTATCCTGTTAACAAACATACTCTTAAATCCCAAATCTAAAAGGTATCATTACAAACTATGTTCAGTGAATTTCCCCCATAATTTGTTATAATTCCTTGTGAGATAATTGTATGTAGATATACTAGGTATAATGTGATGCAATAATTTCTCAACTCAACAAGAGATCATTTCTCTCTCACTCCTACCTTTCTTGGTGCCTGTTTCTGAGAAAAGTGTTTTCCTGCTTGGTCTAACTGTTGGTGTTATTTGAGCATGATAAATCATATTTACTATCTCTTTTTGATTCTAAGTCTATTTCATTATGCTCATCTTTTAAATATTCAGCATGTATCTGGTTTATTCTATTTATGCTGACTTGATGGCCCCTATGAACACATCCTCTTTATTGTTTTTCCTCAGGAGTCAGATAATTCTCACATGTATTATATAAAATGCAGTTTGCCTCTTATTTATTCCCCAAACTGAACATTCAGTACTATGAGAAAAATTAAATATTACCCTTCACACCATAGCTGATCTGTGTAATATAACAGTTGACTAGCATGGGAATGGCCACTAAATTATTAATAAAAAGTTAAATCATGGGGTAGGAACAAAAAGATATATCTGATTTCAGTAAATGAAAAATGATTAGTGACTAATTTTGCAAAACATTTACTATCTTGTACCTGATGAATAGTATATATACATACATACATACATATATATATATGTATATATATATATGTTGCTTTGTTGTCTTAGAGTAAAAGAACATTGGATGTTTTGATAAAATAGGAGAAAGGTACTATGTTAGAAAAAGAGATGGAAGATATTGGAGGGGGTATAAGAGAAAGCCAAGGATTTGGAAGAGAAAAAAAAAAACTAGAAGTCAGTATATAAACCTAGTCTTCACTTTATTTTGGTAAGAAAGAAATACAATCCTTGTTCGGTGAAAGGTAGGGCACTTAGAATATGCTTTCTATCAGATGATTCAGAGATAAAAGATTGCCCTGTAGTAGATTTTATTCTTTGAAAGCATCAATCCTAACCATAGGGTTAGGGTTGAAGCTTGAAGTGAAAAACTGTGCTTAGGAGCTAGACATACAACTTCCTTGATTGTGTGTTTATAGGCTACAATAATCCCTGGGTGTTATGCTCAGCACCACATGAACCAGGTATAGAGGTATGGGTCTATATTCCCAGCACTATGGAGCTGGAAGAAGAAGTATCAAGAGCTCATGGTTATCCTCTGTTATACAGGCAATTTGAGACCATTCTTGAATACATGAGACCCTATCTCAAAAATTAGTTATTTGATTTGAATAAACAAATGGGAAAATATACTTAGAATCCATGTTAATTATTATTTAAAAAGTAGCTGAATGAAAACAGAAAAGGCATTTTACAGGAATTTTTTTTTTCCTGTGGCTACATATACGGAAATAAATAGGTCTCCCAATCTGGTTGCGACTTACAATAGCTTTGTTTATCGTGGATCCCAAGACAGCATCCAGGTTCAGTGCTCCACTAGGAGAAGGACCAAGACTTAGCCTACACTCATGTAATTACAACCCGTTTCAGCCAAGTTCTAAGCAGTGAATTTAGCCAAAGGTGAAGTGAATAGGCTAAGTACAGAAGCAACTCAGGAAAATTTCCTAAGCCTATCACCCACAATAACCATGCAGGACCCATAGAATTCAATCAGCTATGCAGTTTGAAATGTGTGAAATGTCTGCCAGAGAAGCTCATTAGACACATTGTCTAGGCTTTTTGTGTTGGAGGTTGCTTGCCTAGTCAGGTTTTACCCGACACAGACAGACCAAGGAAAGCTGAAAAGCCTCCATGCAGCATAAACTATGCTGATTGCACAGTTTCTCTAGAAAGAAGCCATCTTATGAATTTGGGCAGGGGGTAGTGGGAAATCTCGACACAGAAGTTCCCTGATGTCAACCAAGTATCAGGCTTGTCCTTGGCCTTCTGGATCAAATGTATGAATATTCTGCTTCCACCGTTTTGCCTAGGATTTTCATTACTTTTTCTAGTTGTTCTTGATTTAAACCTCCATAGGTTATTTGTCACTTAAAGAAAGACTCATGAGAGGCCTGTGACCGGACCATGCTTGCCCCAACCCTCACAAGTAGGAAGATAGACTCAAGTGTTGAGCTTTGCTCAAAATGATTGTTGGTCACATCAAGCTCTGAGGCGTTTGTTGACAGATTTCTTCCCCCAAAATGTATCAGTTTTGCAGGAACCAGGAACAGTGAGAAATGGTAGTTGTATTTTCACAATATCAGGCCAATGGTTGGCATGTGACAAAATGCCCAAGTTATCAAAAGCTGTAGGTTCCAGGTCACGTACTGGAGAATAGAGAAGTCAGCTTCATCATGCCAATACACTTTTTAATTCTATCTTCCTTTGAGTACATACTTTATTTTTTTTCTTCTACGAACTGAATAACATATTCTTATTGTGCTGTGTCTCTTTCTGCAATGTCATGAACTTACCTTGATAGGTTTCCTATCTAACGTGCATAAGTTACTTTTCTATCCCTGAGAAGAAACATCATGATGAAGGCAATTTATTGAAGAAGGAGTTTACTTGAAAAATTGCAGCTATAGAGGCTGAGAGACTATGGCAGGAAGAATGGGATCAGGCAGGCAGGCATGATGCGTGGGCAGTAGCTGAGGGCTTACATCCTTATCTGCAAGTAGGAGGCAGAGAGCAATAACTGGGAATGGTTTGGGCCTTTGAAACCTCAATGCCCATTCCCAGTGATGTGCCTCTTTCAACAAAGTCACATCAACGAATCCTACCCAAGCAGTCCCACCAGCTGGGGATCAAGTATTCAAACATAGGAGCCTAGGGGGCCATCATCACTCAATCCACAGTGCACAAGTGTCAAACAACAGAACAATTATTGATTCTCAAGAGGACATTTGGATTTGTGATATCATGCAACGATCTGACTAGAATGACATTTCACAGAATCACTACTTTCCTGTCGTCATGTGATGAAAATGGCATCTCTTTTTTAAAAAAAACCTTCTAAGGTCATCTCCAAACTACAAACAAAAGGTATCTTTTCATATGTAATAGATGAAATGTAAGCAATGAAACCAACCATGGAACACGCACACTTTTTGATATTTTCAGTTTGTGAAACTCAACTGCAAGCTATTTTTGAGCATCAACGAAGTCTTATTGTATGCTCTTTTTCATATAAAAACACGCTAAAATATATTTCTTTGCATATATTTCCATGATATAGGAAATCAGTAAATATGTGTGAATGACTTATAAACATAATGTTTCATTGTACATGAACCAGTATTACTCTGCTATCATTGTACATTTTCTTCCATTGTAATAACTCCTTGGACCAATGATTGCTTTGTCATATCATTTGAAACTGGGAAGTCAAGTAATTTTTTGCAAGTTAAACATCTATAAGAAAGAAACATTAGAGTAAAAACACAAACTCATACTTCTACCCCCACAGCACCTACTATGTATTCAACTTTCATGGTTATGCTAGCTAGTTTTGACAGTATATCCATTACTTTTACAAGGACCATCAAATGTATTTATTTTTGATCCAGTTCTGTCATGTGAAGGTCACATTATCAGAAGGATAAGAAATGCCTAGCAGAGCTGCTGGAGATCCCGGCAGATGTTCATGCTTCTGCATCATTTGCAAAATGGGAAGATGTCTTTCTGCCCCATAGCTTCTGTTTTAGGAGATGATCACATTTCAGAAGTGAAATATGAAAAAAAATCAAAGGATTTGACTATAAAAATAATAAAGCTCAGTTTTATTGTGCTTTGCTCCCAATGAGTGACATTTGTAAATTAAAAAGATGTATATAGCAGAGAACATTGATCATTCTGCTAAAATATTTGTATGTCATCATACTTAGAGAACTTTTCAATATTATCCTATGCTTATGATGTGGTTTCTCTAGATTAATTATTTTAATGATTAGCGTGTATGTGTGTGTAGAAGAGGTAACGTAGAGGGTAATTTTCAGAATGTCATTGTATTGAAAATAATGAAATATGACACATGTGCTTTGACAGATCACAGTGTTTCAGTCTCCCACGTCCTCTGCTAATATTGAGCAAAATTTTAGGATAATAAGAACAGACTTCAGTTTTTTAACAAAAGTGAAGTTCTTCTTGAAAGAAAATGAAATCTATTGTCTGTGAATGTGTCTATATCTAAAAGTTATCATTTCAGAAATGCAGACTTTCCATGTTCTTTCACAAACTCGTCAGTTTAGCTTACTACTGCTCCTGATTACATCTAACCTCCCCGTAACTTGGTCTTAGTAAATAGTGACAGTGATAAAATAGATAGTCTGCCTCGTCTAGTTTTCAGGTACTCTCTTCCTCCAGAATTTTGACACTGACTTAAATGTTACTAGTGAAAGTCATTTAGAATTTCTCCTTATAGATCAAAGCCAAAGTTATAAATCCATAGACTTGAGCTCTTTAAGATAGCCCACATCTCTGATTCTCAACCCTGTTAGGCTCAATGTTCCCTTTTCTACCAAATAATTTCATATGAAAACCCTAAAATTATATTCACAAAAATATAGCATCCTTATAACATTAGTTTCCACAATTTAATATAATACAGTAGTATATGAAGAAATGAAAAGAATATGCTATTATGATTGACAAATGTGTATTTTAATATGTAAATATTCATGTGAAACTATAACAGGAAACATGTCATCTTATATACAAATAGAACACCAGTGTAGAGCCACAGCTAAGTGTAATGTGATAAATGTATTAGAAATCTGAATAGAGTAAACAGCATTGCCAATCGTGATATAACTGTAAAATGATGACTGACATTTAGTATAATTTTAAACAAACAGAATTCCATTTTTGATTACACAGCTCAGTCCTGAAAAATTTTGCATATAATAAAATATGGTCAATAAAAAGAACATGTTTAACATTGAAGGGAGTTAGGTTCTAGCCTCCAGCATTTACAAACAGGATTTGTTGGCTGAAGGTATATTCTAGAAAGTCCTAAACCCTTTCAACACCCAGACTCAATGTCCTCTACATTCTCATATATTTAGTATTCCTGTCTTTTGCCCACTAGATGATTACAGAGCACCCAAACTCTGATACCAAATATTGAATTCCTACAAAATTTCAAAACTCCCTAAGGGCATGGCTGTTTCTTAGGAAAACCTGTGTCTAATTCAACATGTTCATTTTATGGATGAGAAGACTGACCGAAGTATAAGAAATGTAAGTAACTTATAGAACTTTGCATAACCAAGCTACATTACAAACTTAGAATTTGGACCAAACTGAATGTTATTAAGTGTCAACACAGAAACTCTGTCTGATAATGTCACGTTGGTACTATGCTCCTGAGAACAATGGCTGTAGCCTAGCCAAGGGCACTGAGCACATATAAAGTAAGCTCCGGACATCTGGAAGGATTGATTTATTTCTTGAATGCATAGAAACCAAATATGCACTCTCTTTTTCTATTAATCTCATTTCTTTTCCTACTGTATCTTTAGTAAATCTTTCTCCTCTTTTCCCCTAAGCCTTTCTGACTGATTGACAAAAATTCCCTCATTTGTCTGGCAAACACTTCATTTTCTTCTACATAGCATCCTAGCTTTTCTTCATTATTATTTACATAACTATTTTCCTGGTGCTTTCAGAATTTTATGTTCACCTACCCTATGACTTAACTTACTTTCTTTTTCTGTAGTTGGGCCCATGTGTCTGTAAAAAAATTTCATTTCACTGATTTTTAAGTATCCTGTTAGTTGCTAAATCCTAAAAGAGCTGCTACTCATTCTATGCATCAATGCCATGTTAGACACCCATGGCCACTCCACAAGTTGCTGACTGATTTATATCAAATCAAGGAACAGGATTTCCCTAATGCTAATATTAGCTTAATAATACTATAAAAGGCAATTCATTTATACATACATTTTTCAGAGTCTTCAAGTACTATGGATTTCTAACAAGCTCTACTTGACCATGCATCTTATGACAGCTGATTATTGAAGTTCCTGGATGTGTATCTACACTGTCCTGGTTGCTATGGGCCATCTCCAGGGAAAATTCCTGTAGCACTCTTCACAGTGGAAGCTGATAAGTAGAGGGCTCACCCAATTAGTTTTTATGGCTCTAGGCAGAACTATACCTAAACTGTCATCAAGTCTTAACAGTCTTCAGAGAATGAGTTACTGCAGCACCCAACAGTAACGAGAAAAGTGCCTAATGGTTGCATGTCAAGATGTCATCCTCCCTTTCTCCTTCTCAAAATGAACTTTTCCTTTTAAATCATTTTCTTTAAATATTTTAGAAAAATAGAAAGTTCTAGTAAGGATCATTGATACTTAGTAACTATTGAGCTGAATGCTATTAAACCACTCTTACTTATTTACTTTCATTGTGTTAAGTGCAATATCATTTTCCATCTCATCTCATGTCAACTTCTACAGATTAAGCCAATTGCGACTGAGTCATTCTGATTATTCACCTGTGAAACTGCTTTATAGTCTATCTCTATCCATGAATTCAGCAAACATCTCATGAGTTCTTCTATGAAATAAACTCAATGATAACCTTGTGGATATCCATGATACTAAATACACTGCTCTCCAAAGCATTAGATCTAGAGGCACATGAAAACTGTGTGAGAGTTTATCATCAAGTTAAATCAAAAGCAATAAAATAAACTCTATCTCCATCTTGGCAGCAACTTCAATGTACCCTTATAAATTCACTCACTCACACTCACTCACTCACTTATTTATTTACTTACTTACTTACTTATTCATTCATTCAAAAAACCAGTATCTAAGCAAACATCTTGTTTCAGGTTTACACAGTGAGATTACCACAATGAGCAAAGTATTTACAACATTTTATTTTTCAAAATAAATATTTATAAAAACGTTAGTATAAGTATCAAACACATGATAACTTCATACTAAAAATCATCATGCAATAATGGAGGCTATATGAGTAACTAACTTTGTCTGGAGAGTGGGGTAGCAAGGAGTACCAGGTAAGTCTCAAATAGCAATAAACATAGTAGAGCCTGAGCTACCTATATGCAAAGAGGTTGAGGCTAACAGTATTTCAGTGCTTTTTCTGGATTTGGAATATTTGCTCATGTGGAGTGAGATGTTTTGTAGGTAAATCCCAGACCCAGCTAAGCACAGAATTCATTCATGTTTCACAAGCACATTTAACACACAACAAGTCTGCATATTTTTTCAATTATACTGCTATGGTGAGCCTCAAAAATCTGAAGATTCACATTTTATGAGAGTAATTTTATGGTTCCATGGAAAAATTCTTGAATTAAAATAGGTAAAGGTACAGGGAAAACATTAAGAATGGTTTTTAAAAGTTCCTGGGGAGGTAAAATAGAATGAGATGAGAGTATGATTTTACTCTGGGAAAAAAAGAAAAACACTTCTCTGTAAGAGAAGAAAATGGGTGAGAAATGGTTGCAAACACAGTGCTTTTCTGAGACTGTGAAGTAAGGAAGGTTTCCTTCTGCTGACTTCCATTTCTTACCAATTTTAGGTGAGCATGCTGGGTGAGGATAATGAGGAAAGAAAGTAAAGTATCCAGAACTTTGGAAAAGTAAAAAAAAAAAAAATCTACGGTAAGTTGAACATAGAAATCTAATAACAATTCTAAACAGCAGTGAACTTGAGCATAACTCTTCTGAAAGTAAGAGATTCAAAGGGCTGCAAAAATTTAAACCGTTCAGAACATGCACATGACCCTGAAATTTGAACATTTGAATTACTTAGTAGAGAGAAGCATAATTTTTACTGTGGTCTATATGTAATAAGTGGTCTGGTCTCTGATTCCCATTCCTATCTCAAAGGCAGTACTCTGTCTCCTCCTTCATTTGAGAATTGGTGTTTGCTCCCTCAAATATCTATTCTCTTTCTTTGTTCTTGTTTGGCTTGCATCCTCCTCCTTTTGGTTTCCTTGTATATGACCATGATATTTCTCTGACTGGAATATTTCTCCTCCTTCCTCTTTATCCTAATTAATTCACCTGAACTGAATATAAAATAATTCAAGATAATTAACCTCAATTAGATTCTCAACACTGGCTGCCTTAAAAAGTTATTGTTGATCATGCAGTTTTATTTCATGTTTCTTCAGCTAAAGTCAGATACCTGTAGTATGCAAGGAGACAAATGGTAGACATATTAATGCTAGCTTGAGCACTGGCTGGGTAGGAAAAAGGAAGTAAAGAAGTTTAGATTGTTGGTAAATATCTTACTAAATAGACTATGGGGTACATCCTGGGTTGAAAGGAAAGAAATGAGGAGATTAATGGACACATGTGGTAAGGGTAGAGATACTTTTGCCTGGTTTGAAAACTGACTCATGTAGAAATCATTGAATAATTAAACTCTAAAATGGAGAATATGATTATCAGGGCTTTTTGTTTTAGTGACTTTTTGAAAGAATTTCAGAACGACAATATTCTGACTATGACCATGCAAAAGGGTAACATGGGCAAAGAGAGATGATTTTGGATGATTTTGGATGCATGTTCTTTACTCACTAATTATAGCGTAGCTGAGAGGAAAAGTCATATTCTGTACTTGTTTGTCACATGGGATATATTAAATAATATATAAATAAATATTGAATGAGCTTAACTCCAATTTTATCTTATAAAGGTCATCACTTATTATGAATTGCATTTTTTT
>CABHPQ010162222.1:9784-43465 GCA_902168405.1 Peromyscus aztecus
GAGAGAGAGAGAGAGAGAGAGAGAGAGAGAGAGAGAGAGAGAGAGAGCGCTCAGTTGGTATGCATCTGTCTACCTTGTTGTCTACATCAGTGTTTCCAACCCACTACAAAATTGCCTGGAGACTTACTACATATATATTTCTGCAGGCCTGTGGATAGGCCCAAGAGCTCTCTTTTCTCACAACTCCCAGATACCAATTGCTGCTGCAGTGGAACCCACTTTGGAAACTCCTGCCCTAAAATAACATGAACTCCTAAAGGCACATTTGTCCTACACCAGCCCCCACTGCTATCATTAGTTTGACAGAGATAGATGTATTTTTTTTCATCCTTCCAATACTTTGTTTCCATTGAGATCTATCAATGGCTGAAAGTAGACAACAGCACACACATCCAGTTCTTCATTGACTATACTGTCTAATCCCCCTGCAGGCTCTACTTCTATGGAACTAAAGAACAATTTTTAAATTAAAACCCACCTAGATCAAAGAAAATGGCCAAAAATGAAGATAAAGCCACCACTCTGGATGAAGACCATCACGTTCATTCAAGATGAAAAGATGTTAGTCACAAATGACAAGAGAAAGAAATAGTGAATCCAGGAAGAGGATTTTCCTTCACAGGAACCTGTATTTGTACGTTAGGATCATGGATAGCTAGGATGCCAATATAGCTTTGTTCTTTTCTGTGTGTTTTTGATTTATGTTTTTGTGTGTTTCTTGCAATGCTCAGGGATCACACACATGGCCTTGAACATGCTAGGGAAACATTCTAGCCTGAACTACCTCCCTAGCTTGTGGGTTTTGATACAGAGTCTGACTATGTAGCCTAAGATGGCCTCCAACTTGTAATTCTCCTGCCTCTACCCCTTAAGTTCTGAGGTTATAGGCAGGCACTTCCATGCCTGGCACTGAATGTGTTACTTTGATTTGAATTTATCTAGCAAAGAGGTCACATCTCAGAAAAAAAATTAATAAAAAGCTTGTTCCAGAATGGACTATTAAGTGTATGGGATTCTAGTACATACTCCATTGTGTTCTTGCCTGAGACCCAAAAGCAAAATGCATCCAACCATGCATCTAAATAGCTTCTGTGCTCAGATGGTGACTCCCAAGTGTTAAATGATCAAAGTTCCCAAGAAAGAAACATAGACACACAGACACGGGGCTTGTGCCTGTAGACAGTACTCCCTTCAGACGTGGGCTCTTGGCTAATCCACAAGAGCTCAAAGGACACACTGTGTTCCCACATAATGTGGTAAAAACCACATTTTACAAGCCCACTGGAAATACTCCTCTGAGTCAGGAAGTGGCTTTAAATGTTAGCAAGCATAATCCAGGGTGGGCTGGGCAAGGAGGAAGAATGAGACCTTCCACTTCAGAGGGAGAACACTATGTGTGGTCCACACCAGCCCACAGACAAGTATATAGATGCTCCATCACCCACAAAGCCTCCACACTCTAAGAAGCCCTCTCTCTCCCTGGAGGTGGCGTCTCTAGGCTGGAATGTGTTCCTGTGGTAGCATTGTCAGCTGTGAGATCCGCCTGAGTCACCACGCTTCCTATTTCTAAGACACTCTTTATACTTCTGACAGAATTTAATCAGCCAACTAAATGCTAAAACTCTTCTCAGGAGGAAACCAAGGATTTGGAAGAAACAAAAACTTGAGATCTAGGCCAGGAAATCTATTCATTTCTAACACATATGCAAATCAGTGACTCGGAGGCACTGGAAGTCAGTGTGCCTCAGATGAACGTGACACCCAAATTAGCTGCATTACTCTCAAAGGAAACTTAACACAGTTCCAAAGTTGCAACTCGGATTATTTTTTCTGGAACAGTCTTATGCCCGCTTGGTGTTTTAACATGGATCGACTGGCTACATGGAAAGTTTCACAGTTTATGTGTGTGGTTACTGGGCCAAACCAGCCTTGTAGAATGAGTGGTCAGATTTCCCCTGCTCTCCATCAGGAAGGTGACAAACCATGCAGCCTGCATCTCCTGAGGGTTACAGGCTGTCCGCAGGCAGTTGTTCAAGTTTGTTTTCTCTTGCTGTGATTAAAAAGACTGACCAAAAGCGATTTAGAGAAGGAAAGGATGTATCTGGCCTAACTCTTCCAGGTCACAGGCCATCACTGAGGGAAATCAAGGCAGAAAGTCAAGGCAAGAAGCCTGAAGGCAAGACTGTTGGTCCACACAGCATAACCTCTGGTGAGGAAGCTCACTCACCGCCAAAGTACAGTAGACATCTTGGAGGAATACTGCTTCCTGGCTCACTCCCAGGTTCACACTTAGCTAGCTTTCTGATGTAGCTCAGAACCACTTGTGTAGGCCTGGTGCCACCCACAGTACTGGGCTCCTACAGACACTGTCCTTGTTAGCTTTCTGCTGTTGTGATAAACAACATGACCAAAGCAACTTGGAGAAGATTTATTTCATCTTATACTTTATAGTCCATCATCTAGGGAACTCAAGATAAGGACTCAAGGCAAGAACCTGGAGGCAGAAGTGAAACAGGGACCATGGATAAATGATGCTTACTGGATTGCTTCCCTTGGCTTGCTCATCTATCTATCTTTCTTTCTCTCTCTCTCTCTCTCTCTCTCTCTCTCTTCCTTCCTTCCTTTCTTTCTTTCTTTCTTTCTTTCTTTCTTTCTTTCTTTCTTTCTTTGTTTTGTTTTGTTTTGTTTTGTTTTGTTTTGTTTTGTTTTTTCAAGACAGGGTTTCTTTATGTAGTTCTGATGCCTGTCCTGGATCTCACTCTGTAGACCAGGCTGGCCTCGAACTCACAGAGATCTGCCTGGCTCTGCCTCCCAAGTGCTGGGAATAAAGGTGTGCACCACCGCCATCCGGCCTCATTTATCTTTTTTATACAACCCAGGCCCATCTGCCCAGGGATGACCCCATCCAGAGTGGACTTGACCCTCCCACGTCAATCAGCAATTAAGAAAAGGTTCCACAGACATGTCCACAGATCAGTCTGATAGAGGTAATTACTCAGTTGAGGCCTTTTTTCTCATATGACTCAAGGCTGTATCAAGCTGACAGTTAAAATTAACCAGGACAGTAGTCCAGGAAGTAATGAGGTGTTGCGGAATACTTGTACACTGTGGGAAGATGTGTTGCTGTGATTGGTGTAATACAAAGGTGAATGACCGATAGCTAGGCAGGCCTTCTGAGCAGAGAGAAAGGATGAGGAAGAGAGGATCGAGGTGTGTAGGAGACACAGAGCAAGCAGGATGTGCAGGAGGAGAGGTAACAAGCCACATGGCAGAGTGTAGATTAATATAAATGGGTTAATTTGAGTTATAAGAGCTAGTTAGGAACAAGCCCAAGCTATAGTCGGAGCTTCCATACTTAATAAGAAGTCTCTGTGTCTTTATTTGGGAGCTGGTGGGACAGAGAAAGACTCATTAAATGAGGTCCCAAATATTGCAGAGTTTCTCCTGTTTCTCCCTTGTTGCATTTTAGTCACTGTCCTGATTCTCCTATGACACAAACAATGTCACTTGACCTCTCCCTTTTATTGGCTTAGAAGTGGTCAGAGGTGGTGTGATAGTGTTGACTGTCATCTTGTCAGGATCTGTTTTCACCTAGGTGTTGTGTGACCTGCTTGCTGAGGAAGGTGTGGACAAACACCTACTCATCCCACATAGAGGTGGGGTGACAATAGACCAAAGCATGGATACCAACAAAGTCCAGCTTGGTGAACCAGTGAGTTTTATTGAGGTTAAGTGAATATGGGTGAAGAGTTAACTTACAGGAGCAGAAATAACTCAAAGGCAGCTGTATCACACCCAGCATAGATAACAACTCACAAAAGCTGGGCACAGGAAGCTGGACAACCAACCTACAGTCAGCTCAACAGGTCGGAGAGGATCCTTTTCTGGTGGTTCAGTTGGCCTGAGCCTCTTCCAGGCAGCTCAGCTTGCCTGAGAGTCTTCTAGGAATCTTGGCTTCTTCCAGGTTGCTTCTCTGTTCTCTGCTTCTTCCAGGTGGCTGGGCTTGTCTGGATGTCTTCTTTGCAGCTTGTCTTGTTTGAGAGGGACTCTCAGCAGTCTTTATTGCTTCTATGTTCTTGGAGAGGGAGGGTCTCCATGAATCTGGTCAGTTTTAGGGACTTCCTGGGGGTATTTTGAGTTTTATATGTCCTGTCTTAAAGAGCATCCCTTCAGAGTAGAGTGCATCCATCTTGGGGGAAACTGTTACACAGCACTAGAGAGCAAGTCTCCAGGTATACCTGCGATGAGTTGTTTAGGTTATGTTAGCCTCCGGACATGTCTGTGAGGGATTTTTTTGATTAAGTTAATTAAGGTGGGAAAACCCACCCTAAAGGACCGAACATTGCCCCATTCCTAGGCTTGGATTGTTCCTGGACTCCATACAAAGGGGGAAGTTAGCTGAGAATAGCATTCATTGATGCAATATGACCAGATGCTTCAAACTTCTGCAACCTTGACTTCCCTTCTGTGATAGATTACAGTCCTGAACTGTGAACTGATTCCTTATGCTACTTTTGTCTGGGACTTTGTTACAATGACAGAAGTAACTAACACAGATGGATTTCTCCCTTTTGCATGTTTATGTGTATACAGTGTGTATGCATGATTGTATTCATGTTTGTGGGAGGCTCAAGTGTGTGCAAGTGGATGTGCATAGGTGTGCATGTGAATGTAGAGCCGGGGTTCTGACACTGGGAATCTTCTTTGATTGTTCTTTGTCATATTCATTGAGGCAGGGTCTCTCCATTGAACCCAGAGCTCACTGATAGAGCTGGGATAGGTAACCAGCTTGATCCGGGGATCATTGATGGCTGCTTTCTAAGTGCTGGGATTACAGACAGGGTCCTCTGTCTACCCAGTATTTACATGGTTCTAGAGATCCAAACTCTGGTCCTTCACAACCCCTTAACTACTGAGCCATCTCCCCAGCTCCCTACTGGTGAGTTTTCCAAGGTTTTTTCTTGCCCATATTGAGATCTCCCTCCATGATACCTCAGAACAGGGATGGCTGGGCTTGTGGCTTACCCAGACTCTATGATACATGCTAAATCAAAACAAAGACCATTTCCATTACACTTTTCAACTCTAGATAAGCTCATGATGGCCATAAGTCTCCTCATTTACAGCCCCAACTCAAAGGTGTCAGCAGACTGTCAACTCACGGGAGGAATCCTGATCTGTCCTCTTCTCCCTCCCAATGAAGGCCTTAGATCATATGGTCACTGCCTGTTCCGATGTTCTATTTAGACAGGAGAGAAGATGGTGGTTTCCACTCAGAAATTAAGAATGTGTGAAGACAGTGGGGCTTCTGAGTTTTTGTGTAAGAGAATCATAAGTTATTCTGCTTTGCTTCCTCCGTGCCTGGAATCCATCTTTATTGTTTTCGGGTTTGCTAACATATACTGTAAGCCGCTTTAGCCACAGGAGTGTCCAGGCGAGCTCCTCCCACCCCCAGGACCTCTAACTGCCTGGTTCCACTCACAGAATACTCTAACTGCCCTAACTGCTGGACCCTGCCCCCACCCTACAGAGTAAAAAGTCCAATCTCTAGACCTGAGATCCCACCAATCCCACCCTGGAAAGCTCCACCCTAGAAAGCTCCACCTTCTTCCCAAGAAACTCTACATAAGCTCTGTGTCCTGTTCAGTTTGCTGCTGTTTCTCACCCGAGCAGAGGCATCCGCCCTCCTGGTTTTTTTCCCTCCCAATAAATCTCTTGTGTGAGGTTTGTTGTGCAGTGTGACTTTGTGGTATTCTTTGACTCCCAGCTGCCAGGATACCCTTCCGTCCAAGCTGTAACCCTTACATATATGATTTAGACATTAATCCGTAAGGAAAAAGAGCTTGCATGGTCTTACTCCCTTGTCATTCTCAGGAAGAAGTTTTGGAGTTCCAGGGACAAAATACTCAAGTTTTTTTTTCCCCTGGTGCTGGCAGTTGAACCCAGGCCTCAGATAATCTAGGGAAGCACTCTGCAAACTCCCTAGGCCTAAATATATTCATTTTGAAGGAGACGTGGGTATATGCTTGTTGCCTGGCAATAGCTACAGACAGATTTACCCTTTCTAACATCATGTATATATGCCTACAAAGGAAAAATAGAATCTCCAAGGAGCCTATCTTCTAGGGGATGGATGAGAAGATAAACAGGAGGCAAAGACTGCCAGGACTAAATGAGTCCACAGGGGTCACACCATGACAAGTGGCTCTCAGCCAACCACCTGCTGAGGTTTCCTGGAGATCTGCTGGCTTTCAGAGGAAGCTAAGCACCTGTAATGAATCCCATGAGCCACACTGGCACAGAGGAGTGTTTGAATGGTTATAAAACACAGAGCAAAGAAAATAATGAATCCATTTTAGTTAGAGGTTACTTGTTTGGTGTTGGTGTGGTGTGATGGTGGTGGTGGTGGTGATGGTGGTGGTGGTTTGATGTCCTGTTGGTGGGGGGGTGGAGGCGGGGGAGGTGGTGGTGGTGGTTGTTATAGTGGTGATGGTAGTGATAGTGTGATGATGGTTGCCGCTCTTTTTGTTAGGGGAAATAGGTGCTTTTGTGATACAGGGCCTCATTGTAGCCTAGGCTGATTCTCCTGCCTCAGCCTCTGTACTGGCTGGTTTTGTGTCAACTTGACACAAGCTATAGTCATCAAAGAAGAAGGAACTTCAATTGAGGCAATGCCTCTATGAGATCCAGCTGTAGGGCATTTTCCCAATTAGTGATCAATGTGGGAAGGCGCAGCCCATGGTGGGTGGTGCCATCCCTGGGCTGGTGGTCCTGGGTTCTGTAAGAAAGAAGGCTGAGAAAGCCAGGGGAAGCAAGCCAGTGAGCAACATCCCCCACCTGCCCCCCACCGTGGCCTCTGAATCAGCTCCTGCCTCCAGATCCCTGCCCTGTTTGAGTTCCTGTCCTGACTTCCTTCAGTGATGAGCAGTGATATGGAAGTGTAAGGCAACAAACCCTTTCCTCCCCGAGGAAATACTTTTGGTCATGGTGTTTCATCACAGCAATAGTAACCCTAAGACAGCCTCGGAAGCCTTGGGATTAGAGGTGTGTACCACCCACCATCCTAGCTCAGGTTTCTTGTTTTCCTAAGGTTCCTCTCAGCTGTCTTATGACCATCAAAATGTCTGAATTGTTTTTTTTTTCTTTTATAACACCAAAAGTTCACTAGTTTTGATATAGTGCAAAGATTAAATTGGGAGCCATGCCAAGGCAAAAATGGTTAATGCAACTATTTTTCATAATATCTGGAAGGCTTGTGATTGAGGGAGTGGCTATCCACCTATCATTTATGTACCCATGCTCTGTCTAGGCAAGATCAGGCGTGCAGGAAAGCAACAATTCTCACTAAACTTGGAGTTTATAGAGGCTGGGAAAGACTAGAACAAAGGCTCCATCTAGGTGGGTACTGAAAAGCCCTGAGTGGGGTGATGCTTTTCAGGTCTAGCTGGTTCGAAGAGGAATGTCCACACCCCTATAAGTAACCAATCCTTCCCCTAGTTCTATAAGGAAGCCCAATACATTCATTGGTTCCCCAAAGTGATCTTTGGTGGACTCATATCTCAGTTTATCCTCGGGAGCTTAGGAGGAGAGAGAGAGAGGCCTTTCCCCAGGGAAGGAACTTCAGCGACACCCCTGCATGAGCTTAGGCGGACAGTTACTGTTCCGAAAGGGTTCTTTTGTTCCATCTCTATTTTTCTAAATGCAATTAGGGAAGTAGAAAACAGAAATCAGGAATATTTGCTTTTATTTCTTTATAAAACATAGTTTCAATTTAAAAGATTTTTGTTGTTGTATTGAGACAGGGTCTCTTCGTTATGTAGCTCTAAACATCCTGGAACTCATATCCCAAGCGCTAGGATTAAAGGTGTGGGCCACCAGGGCTCCATTTAAAAGATTTTATTTTGTTTTAAGTAGTATACAAAGTAAAAGGTTTTGTTGTAACACTTTCATACATATACATCACTATACTTTTTCTTATCCATCCTTCTCCATTACCTCCTGTCTCCATTTGCTCTACCATCCTGTAGGGGTCCTTTCCTTCCTTCCAAATACCTCCCACTTCTGTATTCGTGGCATATGTATTCCATACTTTCTCATTTTTCTCCCCTCCCCTTAAGATCTCTACCCGGGCAGTGGTGACGCACGCCTTTAATCCCAGCACTCAGGAGGCAGAGCCAGGCGGATCTCTGTGAGTTCAAGGCCAGCCTGGGCTACAGAGTGAGTTCCAGGACAGGCTCCAAAGCTACACAGAGAAACCCTGTCTCAAATAAAAAAAAACAACTCTACCTCACCTCTCACAGACCCCTTTCTACCCTTCATCTCACACACACACACACACACACACACACACACACACACACACACACATATACACACTCACTCACTCTTAAATCTGGAGTCTGCAACAGAGAAAAATGTGTTGTATTTACCTGTCTGAGTCTGGTTTATTTTACTTATCATACTTATCTCCAAATGTTATGATTTCAATTTTCTTAATGGCTAAATAAAATGTATTGTGCTTATATGCTTTGTTTCCTCTATCAATTCATTTGTTAGTAAACTTGTGGGCTGCTTCTGTTTCTTTACATTGAGAATAGTGCAGCAGTCACCTGGGTATGCAAGGGTCTCTGTGGCTTATTGACTTTGAGTTCTTAAAGTAGAAACCAAGGAATGGTGTAGCTGAGTGATATGGTAGTTCTATCTTTAACATCTGGAAGAACCTCCAGCTAAGGTCCATAGTGACTGCACCAGTTTCCTTTCTTACAACTTTTTTCCTTCAGTCAGAATTTTTGAACTTAATAGCTAAGGAATTATGGCCTTTATAGATGTCACAGTGTCTTGGCATTTCATATTTCTTGTGTTTCCATGATGCAATTTGTACACTTGTTGATTTGAATATCTCTTCTGGCTTTATTTTAGGAGCTTCTCGTTGAACAGCCTATTTTTGAGGCCTCAATCCCCAGTGTCACTGAGGATGAAATGAACTGTTATAACAGCAACAACATCAAACTTACACACAGAAAGAAACACACTTAGAATCCTCTAAAGCATGCTCACATATGACCAGTTGTGGTAGTTTGAATAAGAATGGACCTCATAGGCTCATGTGTTTGAATACTTGGTCCCCAGTTGGTGGAAGTGTTTGGGAAGGATTAGGGTGTGTGGCCTTGTTAGAAGAGGTCTGTCATTGGGGGTGGGACTTGAGAATTCAAGACTTGAGTCATTTCCACTGTGCTCTCTCTCTCTCTCTCTCTCTCTCTCTCTCTCTCTCCCCCTCTCCCCACCCATCCCTTCTTCTCTCTCCCTCCTACTTTTGTATCAAGATGTGAGTTCTCAGCTGCTCCTGATGCTGCCATGACTTTGTTCCACCATCATAGACTCTGACACCCCGAAACCAGAAGCCCAATTAAATGCTTTAGTTTATAAGCTGTCTTGATCAGTTTTGTCACAACAAAAGAAAAATAACTAATACATCAATGAACATAAACCAGAAAACAGGAAAATGAACGTAGACTGTTCTGTGAAACTTTCAGTTATTCAGGCTGGAATGCAATGGTGCACATCTTTAATCCCAGCCCTCAGAGATCTGTGTGAGTTTGAGGCCTGCCTTGTCTATATAGAGCGCGCCAGGACAGCCAGAGCCATGTAGAAAGAACCTGTCTCCAAAAAAAAAAAAAAATATTCAGGATAAATGTAGGAGTAGTAAATGAATAAGGCAAAGGAAGTAGGTGCAGGGGAAAATGGATACTGAGCGTGATTAAACCATAAAAAGTAAGAGTAGTGGAAAAGGATGTTATAGAGAGGACGAGAGATGAATAAGAGATTAGGGAAGACAGAAAAGGGACAAACATGGTTTCTCAATATTAAGAAGGTTTGAAAACAAAATTAGATAAATTATAGGGGAGAATTAAAAACCAAAGCATGTATTTAAATACAAAGCACATGAGAAAGAAAAAAGGGAAAGCACAGGAGCAATGAAGAAAGAAAAGATATTTTTAAAATATTGCCCTACCATGAAAATACTGTGTGGTTGCTGGGAATTGAACTCAGTACCTCTGGAAGAGCGCAGTACTCTTAACTGCTGAGCCATCTCTCCAGCCCAAGTGGATCAATTTCAAACACCAGGTTTTCTCTCAACGTGGTGCCCTGCCTCTATCTTTGGAGTGACAGGGATTGAGAGAACAGGGTTCCTCTCTATTACTGACTCTCCTGCTGGAAAACTCACTGTCTCACCAAATACAGCTCATTTTGAGGCTAGTAAATGCTTTGGACTTGTCCTGAAGGCAGGACTCCTGGTCCTCTTCCACCAGGGTCACCTGGCTTGCTTTTTTGGAGGAGTTGCCTGCATCCCTCCCCACACCTTGGAGCTTCACAGCTGGAGCTGTGCTGGGTTTTGCTTGCTTTCCCCGGATCACCCGTATTTTCCCAGCTCTCTTCAGGTGACTTATTAATAACTAGTTAGAGATCAGCAGCCTTGGAAATCATTGAGAATGGACCCCTCCCTCATAGTCAACACCTTATAAAACCAGGAACTGAAATCACAGAATTCGACTGGTCAAAAGAATGGAGTCTGAGTCATATTTTTGGCCCTGGGTCTAGACATGGCATTCTAAACTATGCAGCTAATCATAAGATTACCGTCTAGACAAAGACATCCTGGTGCAGAACAAAGACACACTGTAGTCCCCTCCCATAGCAGTCAAGACAAATGGCCCAGTCAGCCACCTGGGTAGGAAAATATACTTCAAGGAAATCTGTTGGAGAGACTTGAGAACTACTAATAAAGCTTATCTAAAGTACAGGTCAGCACACTGGTTCCTTTGGCCACTGTCTTCTCTCACCCCCTTGTACCTCACTTTTACTCTGTAACAAACCTTATCTACCTTCCACAATACAATCTTTCTCCTCTGGATTCTTCCAACAGAGGTCACAAGGACCAGGCTGCTGAAGAGTAGCCAAAGTAAGATCTTGGTGACACTATCATTTGCCTTTATGAGTTTTCAAAACTCTCCTCTCTGACTTTGGAATTGAGTTTATTTTTTCATGTTGTGACTGGCTGCTTCATTGGGTTCCATGGAGACAGCTTCTAGACTGCCATCTTACCTGGAATTATAAGATGAATTAAACCCCTTTATTTTCTAAGTTTCTTTCTTGTCAGAGTATTTTATCGCAACAACAGAAATAAAACTAAGACAGCACCAAAGGCTGCCAAAGATCTCTTTTTGCTTGAGAAATACACAGGGCAGATGTCTTTTACTTACTCTCTATTCAAATTTTAAAATACTAAATTTTAAAGCTTCAGTCTTTAATATTTTTTTAACTTTTTGAAATTAAAACATAATTATTTCATTTTTCTCCTTCCCTTTCCTTCTCCCAGTTCTTCCCATGTAACCCCACTCCTTACACTCTCAAATCCATTGCCTGTTTCTTTAATTATTGTTATATATTTTTATAAAATTATATAATGAATTTTCAAATCTTATATAATTTTATGAAAATACATAAACTACTTCTGAGTCCGTATGATGTTACTCATATGTATGTTTTCAGAGCTAATCATTGGGTATTGGAGAACCAATCGGCATGTTCTTTCCTGGAGAAGACTATTTCTCCCTGCTCTCATCATTCCTTTTTTGCTTGTCGTTCTTTCTCTAGGGTTGAGGCCTCATGAGCATTTCCCCTTCCGTGTTAGCATGGCTGTTGGACCATCATTGTCCAGGTCTTGTTTGAGTGGCCATGTTGATGAGATTTCAGGGGTATAGCGTCTCTGAATTTCTAGAAGACACAATCTCACAGCAAACTTCCTTGTCCTCTGACTCCTACAGTCTCCCTACCCACTTCTACCATGAAGCCTGAGCCTTAGGTCCAGGAGTTGTGTTGTAGATGTATCAACCAGGGCTCTGAACCACATGGTCACTTAATTCCTTACATTTTGATTAGTTGTGTTTTTCCAGAGTGGTCTCCAAATGTTATAAAGAGATATTCATTTGATGAGAAGTGATATCTATACTTATCTCTGGGGTGATATCTATACTTATCTCTGGGTATAAGGATTAATACTTAGAATGTATTTCGGAATTGTGCTGGTTTAGTAAAGTAGCAGTTGCAGGTTTTCCTCCAAGATTTATGATATTACTAGTCGTTAGCTAGATTTCCAGTACCAGGCATGATTTCTCTCTTTGAGTGAGTCTTAAGTCCAATGAGAGAGCTATTTGATTATCACCCAGGTATATGCCACTGCTGCACCTTTAGGGACCAGGGTCATGCTGGTCATTGCATCATAGCTGGGAAGGATTATTGGTTGCTTCCCTCCCTTGGAAACTTTCAAGGCACCATGAAAGCTAGTCCTCAGGAAAGAGGCTTTCGGGTCAGATGCAGCTTGGATCCTCTGGGTCCTGTGTCTGAAGTGTATGGTGTCTTCAGCAATAGAGACTTACCTTCTGCCTCTGGGAGGCAGCCAAAGACAGCAATAGCCTTTCATGTTTGGGGGGTCTCTTGTAAAGGTGTGAGGAAGGGGGATGCATTTTGACTTTGGGGGTTCTTATAGCAAAGTATTTTTCCAGAAGGGCTATGCCATCCAATATGACAACGACTGGATGCATGTGATTATTGGGCACTTGAAATATGGCTCATGCAACTGATGAAAAAAATTTAAACTTGTCTATCTTTAATTAATTTATATTTTTCTTTAAAGAGCTGCATATGATTCATAGCTACAATTCTACACAAGGTCAGTGGAGAGCAGATGTAGAGGGGTCCACTTGGCCAATAGAGAGCCCAGAGTCTCTTCCAAAGTGTAGAGAAGACCCTGCTTCTTTAGCCATCCTGGTGGGAGATAAGATACTCTCAAGAGAGATCCTTCACCCCTCCCTCTGGCAATCAGACTATTGAAACAGGGCATCCCAAGGAATTGAAATTTCTCTGGAAATCTTCTGCTGGAAAAAGGGAATAGCTGAGGGCCTGGTCCCACTCAGAGGAGGAACTTGTGTTCTACAAGCTATTTCACAACTTACCAGATCACACTGTAGACTGCAGCTAAGACAATGATGGGTCAGCAATGGGGGAGGAGCCACACCTTGCCAAGGACTGCTTAGTGATGTAAACTTCTTGCTCTCTGTTTAAACCTAAACCTCGTGCCAGTCACCTGATAACAGACTTGGGGAGTAAGCACATCTTTTTCATTTGTTCCACTTCCCAATGTGGCCACAATGAATAAATCTTTCTCTGCTTTTTGCGGTGGCTCGTCTCTTTAAGCAGGTAGAGGCCACTGAGCCCAGCTTGTTAGAGCTGCGGAGGCCCAGGCTCTGACCATTAAAAACTATGGTAACACTTCTGTCTTGGAGCTGGATTGTGAGACTGCTCTGGAATACAGGGGATGTCCCAGGACAGCGATTCTCAAAACAGGGTTCCATGACAGCAACAGCAGCAGCATCTTGGGGCCTTGTTAGAAATGCATAATCTCAGGTCCACCCAGACCACAACTGAGTCAGAGCCCACATTCCTAACAAGATCCCTACATGACTTGTCATGAGCACTCAGGTTGGAGACATGCTGCCAGGAGCTCTCCACTCTATGCATTGTGAAGACAAGAAGCCATTTGCACAGCCCTTTCCACAAGGTCCCTGTATGCTGCCATCTGTGTCCGAGTACATTGCCAGAATTGCCAAATGTGGGCAGGCATCAGACCTAAGATAAACCTCTTAAAACTGGGACTCCATCAATGAAGTAGAGGAAATAAGAGCCATAGCTTCATCCCCACAAGCTTTCATGTCTATGGGATCAAAGGGGAAAATATAGAGAATTGTGAATACAAAAACATAGCTTTCATCTCAAAGGAAATAAGAGATGGTTTATTCTGGAGCCACATATGAGTGACCATGTCAGAGGAACACAGATTTATGTTGCCCCAAATGTCATATTCCAATACGGTAACAGTGTCATGGAGGTTTTACAGAACAAACTCATAAATAAAGGTGCTTTTAATACATTAGTAGAAATAGAATGAGCAGGCTAGAGCAAAGTGGGGAAGGCTCTGTCTGCTATGGACCTCAGATACTGTCTGGTGACACTCATAGCCCTTGGACTTCTGAAAGCTAGGAGTCTGTCCACACATTCCAAAAGGGTTTTATCTGGTAGTCACAAGGATGATCCATTTAAAACGGAGGTTAGCAGTATGTGACTATGTTTTCCAGTGTGTGGGTGTGTGCACTTGTGTGCCAGCATGTGGAAGGCACTGGATGTCCTGCTCTATCACTTTCTTGCCTTGTTCTCACTGAACTCTCTCTGAACCTGGAACTTGCCATTTTGGCTAGCCTGGCCACCAGCAAGCCTCAGTGATCCTCCGATGTCCACCCCCAACCGTGTGTGTGTTATAGCACATACCTTTGGCCAAAGCTAAATTTTTACCTGCCTCCTGGGTATTAAAATCAGGTTTTCTCACTTCGGTAACAAGCCCTCTTACCCCTGAGCCATCTCCTCAGCCTGATAAATAGCTAAAAATAGTTTAAGATAACTTGGTTCTAGAGCTGCAACATTTCCAACCCTCACAATTACTAGTTTTAATCCATAAATCAGCCTTACAAAGTATTTAACACAATTGCAACCTGGATCCAGCTGAAAGCAAAGCTCTATCTCAAGGTGGATCCCACCTGATTTTCAAATTCCTCCCACGCCCTGCTTTAGACGTGCACACACACCAGAGGTGCGGCTAGACACTTTAAGCTAGGGGTGGGTGGATGGCAAACTCAAGAAAGGCATTGCATTTAGCAAAAATAGGCAGAAAACAGAACAGGGAGCAGGGAAGGTATTTGTGAGAAAAGTCCCCCAGGAGGACATTTGGGCTGTTCGTTTTTATGGGACAATTGGGATGCATCTAGATAGCAGTAAGAGTCAAAACACAGCCATGACACGAGGAGCAGAGGACTGGGTAATTACTAACCTGTGGAGTGGCAGTCTTCACCATCATTGGTTGTTTGACATCATGAAATCCAATGTATGAGCAAAGATGGAAGTCTATGCTTCTTATAAAGCAAATGTATTCACAGCTCTTGGCATGGCAAAGAGCTTCGTATGAAACCCAGGCAGACCCTATATTTTTCTTTTTCTTTTCTGGGGCTTTTTGCTACTCTTGACTCCATCTTGAACTCTCCCTTCCTTATTCTGCATCTCCAAGCCAAATAGAAACCAGAACAACTGGGAATTAGTTGGTGTGAAGTGCTCTTCCACACTTTCCTAGCTGCTGGGGCCATCGTTACAGAACTGCCTTTGCAGAAAGAACAGGGTTAAAACAAATGAGGTATCTTATTCTGGTATTTTAATTTTCATTCTGCTCACACAGGCTAGAAATGATGGGTGGAAGAGATAGCTCAGTGGTTAAGTGAGCATGTAACTCTTCCAGAGGACCCAAGTTACATTCCCAGGACCCATGTCAGACAGCTCACAAACACCTATAACTCCAGCCCTATGAGAGCCAATACCCTCTTCTTGACTCTGGGCACTGAACACACACACACACACACACACACACACACACACACACACACACACGTACATGTACACACACATACTCACGCACACATGCACATATGTAAAAATAACAACAGAAACACCTTTTTAAAGAAGTGAATTAGAAAGGGGTCTTGGTCTGTGGTCTCCTTCCAGTACTAGCAATAGCCTGACAGGAAAACACAACTTGGTACTTTCATAAGCACCTCATATAATCGCCTGTCAGCACATATATAGTGTGTCCAACTACAATATCCAAAATCTTTCTAAAATGACACTGTAAAAATAGAATGGACCTACATGTGTGATTTATCAATTCATTGATGAGAGACTCAGTAAGGCAGTACACATCATTTTAGAAGCAATTTGACAAGCTTGTGGGGGGCCGTTCTCGGGTTCCTCGTGGCTTTACCCAGCAGATCCACATAGAGGATGATTAGGACCACGGGCCTGAGTGCAGGTGTCTGAGATGGTCTGCACTTGGCTGTGCTGGGGGAGGTCATTTGCTCCACCCCCTTGCGTCTCTATAAAAACCCTGGGGCAGAGACAGTCGGGGCCCGTTGGAAAAGGTCCCAGGCCCTCTCGAGGCTATCCTTTATTTTCTATCTGTTTATCTCCGCGATATTCTCCGCAATAAATCCTTCTATCTAATATTTCCTGCTGCTCACACTCAAGAAAACTCTGGGAAGCTGTGGGGGTGGTGGGTAAACGCCCCACACAAGCTAGAGTCAAATACTGTAGTAGATGAGCTCCAGGCAAACAGGCCCAGCCTACAGCAATCTTCAGCGTGTGCAGAAATGATAGGCTCTTCTCAGACAAGGCCCACATGTTAACCTGCGATGCCGTGATGTCTAGGCCGTTAACCAACACCAGGGAATCAAAGGTTCACTCCTGTAGCTCATGATAATCCTTGGGTGCGTCCCCATGAGCTGCATTCCATAATGCTAATGCTAACACTCTCTGGTCTTATTTCTGATTTTTAGCCGACTACATGGACCTCCTGTTAGTTTACTTGGAAATCATCCATCCCACATGCACTCAACAGCCCAAACTCCCTGCAGCTTCCCAGAAGTTTCATTAACTGCCCTTCACCTTGCTGAAATGTCCTCTTCTGAAGCACTCTAGGCACACTGTAAGAGTAATTCAAGCTGGACAATGTGGCCCCCACCCTTGTAGTTCTAGCACTATAGAAGCTGAGGCAGGAGGATGGAGAGTACATAGCCTGGGCTGTGGGTTTCAGACCAGATTGGGAAACATAGTGAGATGCTGTCTCAAAACAAGAATTAAAAGGGTTGGGAAAATAGCCCCCTGGGAGAACACTTGCCAAGCATGCACAAAGCCCTGGGTTCAATCTCTAAGACCACATACACAGAGAAATCAAAGCAGGCAGCTAAATCCTTTTTATCTACAGATGTTAATTTCTTCTCCATAGTATCTATATTTTATTCAAAGTTTCCAGAAAATCCTGAGCTAAGTGTGTTCACAGGTCACATCTTATGGGATTAAAATAAAAGATTTCCACTTCATTTGCCAGAATTGAAAGTCACGTGATGCCTCCTTAAGTGCAACATTTACATGAAACTGAAAAGTGTGGGAGAGACACATGCTACATTTTTAAACTTCTGTTCTTTGGAACTCTTAAGATTAAAAAAATAAATAAATAAAAGGAAGGAAAGAATTAGGAGGGTAGAAATTTATTCTCAAAAAGTGTTTTCCACTAATGAGGATTTTTTTTTTATCTTAAAGAAGTAACAAGATTAGGCCAGGCATGGTGTGATATACGATTTTAATCTCTTCACTTGGGAGGCAGAGGCAGGCAGAGCTCCATGAGCTGGAGGCCAGCCTGGTCTACATAGTGAGACCTTGTCTCTAAAGGAAAAACAAAACACAAACCAACAAAACGCCCACTCGGACTCCTTTCTTAGAGAGATAGCTGGTACTTTCTCATAGCTGTGTCGTCGGTCTCCCCACCTTCGTTTTCTCTTGTTGGGGAGCTTTTACTACTTTTTTCTCCTGGTGATTTCATTAGGAGTGTAATGGAGGTGAGAGAATTTTGTTCCCACTTTTCAGTAATCTAAATATTTACACACCACTCCTTCTGTATTTCATAAAGGTATAGCTATTAATAAGCCTAAGAAAATTCACACTACTGTTGTTCAAAGAATAATAGGGTTTATCACGCTCTACTGTTCCAGTTAGCTTTTGATTTACTTTGGTAATTGTTAGTGGTTGAATTGTATCCCATCAAGAATATATGTGAGCTGGGCGGTGGTGGCGCACAGCACTTTAGGAGGCAGAGCACTCAGGAGGCAGAGCCAGGAGGATCTCTGTGAGTTTGAGGCCAGCCTGGTCTACAGAGCAAGTTCCAGGATAGGCACCAAATTACACAGAGGAACTCTGTCTTGGGGAGGGGGGAGAATATATGTGAAGGCCTGAGAGACAGCTCAGAGGTTAAGAGCACTGGCTGCTCTTCCAGAGGTCCTGAGTTCAATACCCAGCAACCACATGATGACTTATAACCATCTATAATGAGATCTGGTACCCTTTTCTGGCCTGCAGGCATACATGCAGGCAGAACACTGTATACATAATAAATAAATCTTTTTTTAAAAAAAAATATGGTAATGGATTGCCTTTTGAGGCCCAGAGTGCTATGGAACAAGGGGTTTTATTGAGCTACACAGACACTGGACAAAATGATGAGACCCAGCCCTGAGACAAATGCCCTGGGTTGTCAGCTGGTAAAAAAAAAAAAAAAATGTCCACTGGACCTAAGGGACCAAGGTGTTCTAGAAGAAAATTCAGAGGAGAAGAACAAATCCCTTATAATGAAGCTACTACCCTGGTAAAAGGTAGGAGGCAGGGGCACCATCATTTTTAACATGCAATGCCATGATGTCCCTCCTAACCCATGAATAGGGAATCAGAGATTCACAAAGTCCTGGGACAGATGTTAGTTCATGAAGAGGAGACGTCACTGCTTTTTGGTTGGCTGGTTGTAAGCACAGATTGCAATATGGTTTTGACAGGTTCTTTTCAAAATATGAGGGAGGAATTTAGAGTAGGCTTTTTCTTTGTCCAGTTAGCAAGTTAAAACACAATTCTCTGAGTGATTTCCTCTCTCCAGCCTCTGCCCTGTAATGTGACTTAGGACATCTCAGGATTCTCTCCTAAGTGGCCTTATTTGGAAATTGGAGCCTTGGAGACATGATCAAGTTAAGATGAAATCATCCAGGCTTTGGGTGTTTCCTAATCTAGTGACTGAAGTACTTACGAGGAAGAGAAACGTGGCCCTAGACGCACATACAGAGAGAAAGCCATGCAGCTGTGGAAGCAGATTGGCATTAGGCTGCCACAGGCTAAGGGCTGCCGGAAAGGAAAAGGGTAGGACACTCTGAGTGCCCAAAAAGCCACAGGCCCTCCTTGACTGAACTTCTGACCTCCAGCACTGTGAGAGGACAATGATCTGCTGCTGTAAAGGGCTGGCGGGATGGCTCAGTGGTTAAGAGCACTTGCTGCTCTTCCAGAAGACTCAGGTTTGATTCCCAGCACCCATTCTGGGCAGCTCACAACCACCTGTAACTCTAATTTAGGGACTGAATGGCTTCTCCTGGCTTCAGTAGGCACCCATACATACTTTCTGCATGTGTGCAAGAGTATACACATACACAAATAATAAACAAACAAACAAATACAAGCAAAAAGAATTTTTAAAAAAATCTGTTGAGCTACGGCATGGACCTTCACTGAAACAATGTTGTTTATCAACACACTGGGTCCCTTTACTTTGATTTCACCTATTTACAAGAAGAGTTATGACCATGGGCCAGCATGAGGAAATATCATGACACTGTAAGCCTGCATGTCCCTTCTCACAGTTGGGTCACAGCACGAGGCAAACAGTCTTTAATTTTCTACCTCTGAAAGCATTTCTGTGGCAGATCCATTCCACATGGCATTTGGAGTTGCCCAGACACAAGTCCTCTACTTAGCATTTGAACACACACACACACACACACACACACACACACACACACACACAGCTAGATCTGTTCTAGTTTCATTCTGTTCCTATGATAAACACCATGACCAAAAGTAATACAGGGGAGGGAAAAAAAATGATTTTTGGCCTGCAGAGTCCATCGCTGAGGGAAGGCAGGGCAGGAACTCAAGCAGAAACCCTGGAAGAATGTTGCTTGCTGACATGCTCACAGGCCAGTGCTTACTTAGTTAACTTGTATATAGCTCAAGACCAACACCTGTGTGCTGTGGGATGGTCTGTATGTCAAATTGCTCTGATTGGTCAATAAATAAAACACTGATTGGCCAGTGGCCAGGCAGGAAGTACAGGCGGGACTAACAGAGAAGAGAATTCTGGGAAGTGGAAATCTGAGGCGGAGAGACACAGCCAGCTGCCGCCATGACCAGCAGCATGTGAAGATGCCAGTAAGCCACGAGCCACGTGGCAAGGTATAGACTTATAGAAATGGATTGATTTAAGATATAAGAACAGTTAGCAAGAAGCCTGCCACGGCCATACAGTTCGTAAGCAATATAAGTCTCTGTGTTTACTTGGTTGGGTCTGAGCAGCTGTGGGACTGGGGTGACACAGATTTGTCCTGACTGTGGGCCAGGCAGGAAAACTCTAGCTACACCTGTGGAGGGAATGGTGCCATTCACAGGGGGCTCAGCCCTCAAGACAACTCCCCAAGGCATGATGCCCACAGGCCAATATGCTCTAGGCAATTCATCAATTGAGGAGTTCCTCTCAGAAGTTGCTAGGTGATGTCAAGGTGATAATTACAGCCAACTAGAATGCGATCCCTCTACAATTCTGCCAGAGGCTTGATAAAATGGAGTTTAGATTTGGGAGTGCTGGAGATACTGTCTAGTGAAAATGTGGTACAGTACTCATTGCCTGGCCAAAATCATTATAAGGTGATTTTTTTTTCTGTATTTCATGCTTGAATAACTAATATAATCATTTAGTTAAGGATGCAATTCACACATCAACTATAAATTGCTCTGGAATATAAGAATAGTAAATCATGTTCATCCAGCAACAGGAGGCATGATCTGGAAGTATTGGGAGTCTAGAGCTGTGCAGTGAGCTGCCTTTCTACTTCTCTGCCTACTGTGCTCTGACCTACATGGTCCAGAAGACAACAGAGTATTCCAAATTGTTCTCATTCAACCAGAAAGGTGAGGTCTCTGTTTACTTAAGGGAAGAGCATATGGAAATCATGTTGATGTCACTTTTATTTGTTTAAGCCACCAGGAACCCTTGTGAGAGCTGCTGTTCACACCATAAGAGCTCCCTCAGTCCTTGGTCTTCTGGGGTCCTTTTTGTTTGATCTCCAAGTAAAGGGCTTAGGGGAACAAAGCTTCAACAGCAAGCTAATCCTATGAGTTTGCTCTCTCTGTCCTCCCCAAAACTCTTAGAATGAAGTAATCTGTTACAGAACAAAGATCTGTGATGACCTCTTGGGTTGTCTGAACATCAAGCAAACCTAGTGAAGACCCAGCAAATGGGAAGGAATTAATCAGGACAAGGCAATGAAAGAGAGGCGGGATCGGACACATTCCAATGACTACTCAAGCTTGGACAATGAGGAAACCTTTCACCAGGAAACGAATTGAGTGAGATCAGTTAGTGTCGGTTAGCTGTTTTCCGCAGTGCTGAGACCTGCACAGCTTTAGGACTGATCTGACTTTTGTATCAGAAAATGAGGAAATGACAGATGTGTGTTGAGAAAAGCTGAGATTGGGTGGGCTGTGCATTCTGGTAGTGAGGCACCAGTAGCCCAGAAACTCAGCAAGTTTATTGTCTATGGAAAGAGGAGGCAGGTTGGATAATCTCAGTAGGGGATCTGTGTAGGAGAGCAGACTCAGGCTGTAGTCATCTTCGGGGAGGAAGCTGTGCTTGATACTTTCTGCACACACTGTCAACATCCATACTGCGACCGGGGGAAAGCCTTGTCATTCCTGTAGGTCCTGCAGTTCCTGTGGGCCTGACCTGGGGAAGGCCTTGCCATTCCAATGGGTCTGAGGCATTAGCATCCTTGACATGGCTGTGCTCATGTCAACGTTACACATTTGCTCAGGACTACATCTTCTCCCCACACCACAGCACCAGATGCAACACTCATTGGAGGGGGGAGGGGCATCCTACCAATTAAAATGAAAAATGTTGTAAACCAAAATGTCAGTTAGCTGAAATATCCACCAAGCATGAGGGAAAAATAAAATTGTTTTCAGATACACAGGCACTCTGAAAGTGAGCCTTCTGGAGCACTTTCTGTTTTTTTGTTCAGGAACATTTTTTTGCATGTCATTTAAAAAAGTTTAGTCAATGTAACTGTACAGTTACAGAATACAACATGTTTCAGTATGTGTACATGGTAATAACCACATCGATGTAATTACCACATCCATGCTCACTCTTCGTGGTGCAACAGTCAAAATCCCCTCTCCTTGATGTTCTGAAATAGATGGTGCATTCTTGTTAATTAGAGTTACCCTACAATGTAATAGGAGGACAGGACTTGTTTCTTGGAAGCTTTCTAGGAGAAAATGGATGAAGAAAAAATACATAGAAGAAAGGGAGCCCCTAAATCTAGTTCCTAACAGTTCTAGAATGAAGTCATCCTGAGACATGGAGAAGTCTCTGGAAGTGTGTCTATTCAAAGAGAAATTGGACCCCTGAAGATAATATAATGGGAAGTCTGGACTTTCCTGAAGATCTTTAATGGAAATAAAAATTATTTTTAAAGAAGGAAGGAAGAAATATGTACTATCAAAGGAAGGAAAAGAAGTGAGGGAAGATAAAAATGAAAAAAAAGAAAGAGGAAAGAGAAAGCAAGAATGAGAAGGAGAGGAGGAGAAAGAGTAAATGAGGAGAGAGAGGAAGGAAAAGAGGGAAGAAAGAGAGAGGGGAGAAAGGGGAGAGGAAAAAGAGATGTAGTTAGACACTTTCAGCTGTCTTTTAAGAAAAAGAGTTTATATAGAGCAAGCTAAAAAAAACCCCACAGGTTGTGATTTTGGAAAAATTAGATAAGAAAATAATCCATTGGGCTTTGATGTTACACTAATCTGGGAATCGTGGGAATAAGGACATTCAATTCACAGAGAAGGAAAAGGAATCCTTGGCTACTCCAAGGCTTTTTAGTAAACAGCCACTGCCTTGGTGATGATGTAATTTAATGATCTTCTATCTCAGAGTCAACTAGAAACAAGGTCTAGAAAAGGGAATCTGGATTGTAGAGCAGGATGACCCATAAAATTAAATATGTAGCTGATGGAGACAATAGGAAGAAAAAATTCTGTCACTGAGGTAGTTAGAAGATGCTTGGTTTCCCTCAAGCCCTCTCCTTTCCTGTGTCCTTTAAGAGGTATTGTCTACTGTAGCTGGAAGTTTTCTTGTGTCCTACCCAGTCCCGCAGCTGCTCAGTCCCAAGTAAACACACAGAGGCTTATATTAATTACAAACTGTATGGCCTATGGCTCAGGCTCATTATTAACTAGCTTTTATAATTTAGTTCAACCCATTCCTATTCATCTATGTTTTGCCATGTGGCTTCATGGCGTTACCTGTTCTCTGACATCTTGCTTCTCCTGTCAGTGGCTCACAGCATCTCCTCTGACTCCGCCCTTCATCTCTCTGTATCTCTGCTTGGATTTCCTGCCTACTTCTAAGCTGCGTTACCATAGGCCAAAGTCACTTATTTATTAGCCAATGAGAGCAACATATATTCACAGCATACAGAAAGAAATCCCACAGCAGTCTACTGTTCAACACACTGATGTACAAATCCCCTCCACACCTTTGGTCTTGCTGTGACCTCTGCTGTACCTCAGCCTCTTCATACAATCTGATGACACCTTCTCCTTATGTCCTAGCTCATGCATCAAGTTCTCCATGCAGAAAGCCTTTGGCAAACCCCATCAACAGTGACCTCACAGCTGAAACCAAAGCCACATTTGGGGACTATGCTATAAACTCAAACTGCTATGAGGCAGAGGCTATGAATATCACTTTCTTGATACTGCTCATGAAAGCAAAACATAGGCAAAATGTGGTAACAAGGGGGAAATGGCATGCTTGTCTGGAAAAATGTTCCTAAAATAGGGAAAGTGATCTTTCCATGAAGAATATTCTTGAGGTTTTCAGTGTTCAGAGTAAAAGCAACACAAATCCTAAGTTTCTGGCCCTCATTATTCTTTTAATAACAACATTAATTTTATAATGAGCACCCAATGCTTGGGATGGGGGCGTGCTTATGTGTGCAGGCACAAATGTATCTGGAGACCAGAGATCAACCTCACCATGATGCCTCTCACTGGCTGAGGGCTCACCTAGTATGCTAAGCTGGTGGAGCTCCTGGATCTGGCTGACTCCACCTCCTCAGTGCTGAGATACCAAGCATGTTCCACCATGGCTGGCTTTTGCATATAGGTTCTGGAGATCAGACTCAGATGAGTTCATCTGAAGTCATCTTGTTGGGACCGGGGTCACACAATAATGGGGGACACACCACCAAAGTCTATTAAACCAGAAGCAAACTTTATTCCAGAAAAATAAAAATAAAACACTGTGGGCACAAAAGCTTATCAGCTAGCTGAGACCACAGCCAATGCTGGAATTCTGGGGCTGTGGCAATGGAGGCGGGTACTGACCCCCTTTTATAGTGTCAGGCACGGGGTGCATACTAGGAGTCACGTAGAAACATCAGGCTTGGGATGCATTCTAAAAGTCACGTAGAAACAACTATTAAAAGTTAACTTTGGTCCAGGCAGTTGTTGGCTGTAAGGGGCAAGGGAGTTAAAAGTTAACCCCTGGCTGTTGACAGAGGAGCTGGCTATAAATCAGACAGCCATTGTTAGCAGTTAACCTTTAGAGCTGATGATTGTTAGTTTTTACCTCTTAAGCTTATGATTTTAAATTTCTATATTCCTGGACCCTTCAATCTCTTTCTTCCACTGTAAAGCCTTTCAACTCCACTGCCTGCCTTGGAGCTTCAGAGGAAGTACAAAGACCCCTTGCCATGGAAGCTTTGAGTTCACACCCTTTGCTTAAGTTCACTTGACTTGGCTTCATTCACTTTCAAAGCCTCAGTCACACAGCCCCAAGAAAGTGAGTTCTTCCAACAGCCACAAGAGTTTAGAAGTGAACCTGGATAGGAGTCCAGAGGCCCTGCGGTACTGAGATGGAAACCCCACCAGTCCTTAGACTGTACCCCTATAAGATACCAGGTAGAGGACCCAGCTAAGCTCCATTCAGATCCTCTTTTAATTTACTGCACTGTGTAAATTTGTTATGCAAAGCATGCATGTTGTAATCATACATCCACAGAGTACAACTGCAAAACAAACAAAAAACTGCAGCAAGGGAAATAACCTTTACCACCTGAATAAGAACCTGAATCAGAATCATTAAAAAAGCCAGGTCAAAAAGATTAAATAACATAATAAAAGAGTAAAGGAGTGGGTGGAATTAGCATATTAAGCATCTTGAAATTGCATGGGAAAAAAAGCAAGTGGAAATTACATCAGTGTAAGCTCAGTAATACAGAGTGTACTTAATTAACATGCACAAGGTTTCAATCCCCAACACCTGCCCCAAATATATGTTAAATATTATATATCATAAACTGTGTATTATCAGAATACATAATTATTATCAATTACTACAAGTATGTAAATACAACCAAAGAGACAGTGAGTAGGACGATGTGACCCAGAGCCTCTCGAAGAAGGTGACGGAAAGAGGTAGAATATGGAGATGTTAAAGGGCATGGATAAAAGGCGGAACTAATGTGCACTTCCCAGGAATAGGAGAGAAAGGAGAAATGGAGAAGAGAAAACATTTCAAGAGATAATGAAGTTTACCTAGAACCCAAAAGGATGAAGTTCTATAGCTGAGAAAGGTGTGCAAGGCATATCCTTTATGAGACTAGGAAAAGCATTGCATCAGAGTGGAATTTAAAGACACTGAAGAAAAAGCTGGTCCTCAAGAGCTTCCAGATTACCAAAGCAGATCAAATTAACTCCATTCTCCTCGATTTGGCTCCAGGGGAGGGGGGCTAGTGGCAAAAGGTCAGCATTTTCAAAGTACAAGAGAACTCTAACTTGGATACTAGAACCTTCTAACTCCTCAAAGTGTCACTGAATAGAGGGTGTGAAAGCAAACACCTTCAAGCCTATCAGGTCATTGAAACGACACCCCTGGAAGATGCTCGAAGATGCAGAGCACCAGGAGGAGGGAGCTTCACCCAGAAGAAACAGCAGGTGTGAAGGCTCTGAAGCTGGGAGTCGCTTGGCATGCTCAAGGAACAGGTAAAGAAGGCAGAAGCAGAGTGGTGAGGGAGAGGCCGGCGGCAATGGAGTTAAAGAGGAGGCACGGGCTACAGCATGGGGACCATGTGGATCATGAGGATTTCTTCTAAGAATAACTGATGAAAAGCCCTGGTATCTGTGAGCAGCAAGCAACCTGATTTCTCTTCTGAGTACATCATCTGCCAACTGTGTAGAAAATGACCAGCAGGGGACAGGAGCAGTGGCAATATTCTATCAGAAAGTCCCACTGTGGTGGTTACAGGAGGTGAGGGTATAGAGAGGAAGTGGGATTGGGGCTGGGGTTTGGAGATGATGAATGTTCTTAATAGCTTGACTTAGGTGGGTGGCAGTGGATGTGGAGGAAAGATTCATTATATATTCTGTAGGGAGGACAGACAGATGCTACTGCTGTGTTTATGAACCAAAGAAAGGCAGGAAACTAAGACTAACGGTAAGGAAGTCTGAAAGAGAAACAGCCCAGAGAGAAAGCATTGAAATAGATGTCAGGGTTCCAAGTGTGAAGCTGAAAGATGATAGTCAAATGGCTTGGTGGCCAGCAGTGAGGTCAAGGCTAGGGTGACAGATTTGCAATTGTTTGTAGAGGTAGCATTTAAAGTCAAGTGGAGAAGAGAATTATCCACAGAGAATGTGTCCAGGGGTAGCAGAGCAAGAGTTGATAGGGAGGAAGAGAGAAAGTAACTCCAGTCTGGAGGCAGAGGTAGATCCTGCCAAAGAGGATAAAAAGAACCATGGGAGGTAGGAAGAGATCCACAGAAGGTGGTGGTGGCCTAGAAGCCAAGAGAAAACGGGACATCATAGGTTGGAGAAATAGTAAGTAGGGAATAAAATGAGGAGAGGAATTGGCCACAACCTGAGCAATAGTGCTGTCAAGGGATGCCATTTGCAGTGCAGAGTTGGGGGCAGACTGGAGCAGGCTGGCAGTCAGTGAGGAACCTAAGACACCTACTAAAGGCTAAGTGTCATATAATCTATGAATTATATATGGGGTCCTGGGAGTGGCTCAGTGATGAAACACTTCTCTAGCATCAAAGAATTTCTGGAGCCCTGAAAAGAGAAAGAGAAGGAGATAAAAAAGAGAAAGGAATATAGCCTAATGTAGGGATCAGCAAAGTGTGTGTGTGTGTGTGTGTGTGTGTGTGCAAGCAAGCATATGTGTGTCCTCCAATGAGGTTAATTAAAGTTACTTATAGGCACATGGGCAACTTGGCCACACCACTGAGAAAATGTTTCTCCCTCCCTCAGCAACCATTCAGTGCTTACAGATCCTCAGGAGGGGTGGAGCCTCATAAGCCCTTCTGGTCTTCATGATGGAAAGGTGAAAGGTCATCTTGTGTAGATCTTGTCAGTAATGGTTTTACAAAGAACCAAATGATGATATTGAGCCCTTTGTGTTTTTAATGTACACGGTATAATTATTCATTTATGGTAAAGCCACTGAGTGACATGATTGTCCTTGTAACGACCAGTCTGTTTCCCAAGAGGATGGGTGTATCAGACCATCAGTATAACAAAATGCTTGAAATAATTATATAGATAAAAGGGTTAATTTGGCTCATGCCTCTAGAGGTTTCAAAGATGGGGGTGGTGTTTTCTCTGGGCCTATAACAAGGTAGGATATCAGGGTAAGAACAAAACCACTCACCTCATTCCCACAGGACTCAGAAAAAATAAGTCTCATATTCCCCTTAGAGTGCATGCTTACAGTGACTAAAAGTCTCACTATGCTCCATCTCCTGAAGGTTCTAGAACCCACAGCCCCACATTGCTCTTAGGAAGCCCAAGAATCCAAACATGAATCCTGGGGAATATACTCAAATCCTTTCCAAACACAGCCATAATGAAGCAATGTCTATAAATGTTTTAAAAAGCAATTATGGCCATAATATTGCTGTGTAACAAATGACTCTGGAATTTAGTGGCTGAAAACTGTTATGCCCGGATTGCAGGGACCCCCAAAAGACCACCATGGAGACGGAACACCACATATAAAAGCAAACAAAGAGCCTTTATTACCTTCAAGCTCCAGGGCTGGTCACTCCGGGGCGGTGAGAGCAGAGATTCCTAAGCCCAGGCAGGGTAGAGATTTTATCATAGCAGTGGCTGGGGTGAGGGGATTTCCAGGGTTCAGGACCCTGATTGGCTGACATTTGTCTAGGGTTATCTGTAAAACAAACATAGGTGTGTGCTAGAGTCAGGGACATCTGGCCATCTTATCCAACCTTATCTAATGATTAGAATGTTTGGGATGTCAGGTACTTCCCCTTAGATGTAGGCCCTCCCTGGGTGGGGTCAGCTTATGGCTTCTCCTGGGTCTGGGTGTTGCCTGCCAGTAAGCCTGTCACAGAAGCTGTGTCTGGGCCTCTAGGCCTGTCATGGCAGCTGTGTGGTCGAGCTGTTTTGGGTCCCCTCTACAAAAACAACCATTGCTCATGTTTCATCTTTATGATGTAGGCTTGCTGGGCTCAGCTGGTGGTTCTACACAAGATGGCCGCAGTTGAAGTCTCCGCTGTAGCTGAATTCAGCCAGAAGTTCAGTTAGGTCTGGACCCAAGATGGTCGAGCCCTTGGCTGAGTAGCTACAAACTGTCCGGGGCTCTCTTTCCACACAGTGTCCCACCATTCAGTAGGCTGTCTCTATTAGTGGCTTTTCTCATCACTATGACTGAACACATGAAAACACAGCGTGAGAAGGCAAGAGTTAATCTGACTAATGGTTCTAGAAGGGATGCATCACAGCAGGAAAGGCGTGGTGGCAGACCCATGAAATAGCTGGTCCCACTGCATCCACCGTCAGGAAGCAGAGAGGGGGAAATGCTGGTGCTCAACTCGCTTCTATCATTTTCCTTTTTATTCAGTCTGGGGACCCCAGCCCATAGAATGGTGTCACCCAATCATGGAGGGTCCTATCACCCTGTTAAACAAAAACACTCTCACAGACACTCTCAGGTGTTTCCTAAACAATTCTAAATCCCACCAAGTGGACAGTGGAGACCATCCATCATACTATCTCAAGATTTTTATCTGGCATTGGTGTTAGTTATAATCTTTTTAATCTGTTTAAGCTACGGCGCTGGCGGCGCTACCCCCCGCGGCTGGTCGCCGCCTGCAGCGCCAAGCCGGTGGAGGAGCGTGCTAAGTAAAAGAATCACAGTCATGGTTAACCTTTTTGAGCTTTATTGAGAAGGGGGAGAGAGAGAGAGAGAGAGAGAGAGAGAGAGAGAGACAGACAGACAGACAGACAGACAGACAGACAGAAGTGGGAGGGAGAGAGACAGGGGTCCCGCCGGGAGAGAGGAGCGGAAAGGAAGGGAAGAGAAGAGAAGAGAGGGAACAGAGCGCCCACCCGCTTTTTAAGCTGGAACACAGGCGAAGGCTGATGACGTAATTGAAGACCAAACCCTTACAATTGGGCCTGTGAAGCAAACAATGGGGCCACAGAAACTTTTAAAGTCCTAAGACAACAGTTACACATTACTTTTTTCGAATTCTTTTGGTCAAACAAGTCAGAAGACTGGACTAAAGTTAAGCGTGTGTGTGTGTGTGTGTGTGTGTGTGTGTGTGTGTGTGTAATGACTGGCCTCTTGACGGGGAAAAGTGACAACCATCCACACACAGGAATGAGAGAGCCCTCTGAGGGCACTGTGACAGTCTGCGACAGAAAATAAGAATCCCACACAGTTTGTGCTTAAAGAGATGAGAAGGATTTTCTCAGAAACACAAACACATAGAGAACATTCAAGTCCTGTGTGTCCTGCTAGGGAAAATTATTTTAAGTTATGATATAAGGAAATAGCAAAACATCCTACATGGCAAAGGTATGATATGAATGCTCTGTGAGTGAAAACTGAAACAAGTTTAAACAGAATTAAATCAAATTGTTATAAATAGAATTGGTATGTGAAGACAGAAAACCGGTTCTTGAAAGATGAGTCATATTGCCTAAAAATAATGATTCACTAATGGAATATGTGTCCAAAGTTTAGTGTACGTAAAGGAAGAGTGGATAGACAGAATATGAAGATTGTGTCTGGGGATAAGCAGAGGACTGGTCAGCAGCTAAACTCCACATTGGATGGGGACATACAGGTAGGCCAAATACCCATCCACATAAAATAATAACAATTTTCTAAAACACTCATACACATAAAATAATTTTAAAAAATTACAAAGTATGTTCCTTCTGCAGGACTCATCGAGCATAAAGTGACTCAGAGAACTTCAAAACAGACAGACAGATTTTATCAGGTGGCTGCAAACATGAAAGCAGGGGTCTTGATAGGAACTTTGTCCAATGGTAACTGGAGGCAAACAGTGAATGGGGCAAAGGGGAAACATTGTCTTGGTGATTAACACAATCCACAATCCATAGTGAAGTTATACTACATAGAAATCCTGCCTGCAGTGTGTAACAAGACATGGAAATGCCAGGATGCAGGGCTGGGGATTTAGCTCCGTGGTAGAGTGCTTGTCTTGTAAGCGCAGGGCCCTGGGTTTGGTCCTCAGCTCTGGAAAAAAAAAAAGACAAAATAACAAAAAAATGCCAGGATGCAAACAGTTAAAAGGATGAAAAGTGTCAGAACATATTGACCAGAGTTCCAGGGTTCCCCCTGTCTCTGTCTCCCCAGCACTGGGACTCGAGTTCTCATGCTTGGATGGCAAACACTTTACCCACTGAGCCGTCCCCCCTGCCCTGTTTTCTGAGACAGAGTCTCACTATGCAGGCCTGGCTGACCTGGAACTCTCTCTGTAGCCTTGGCTAGCCTGGAACTTGCTAAGTAGACAAGGCTTCCTTGGAACTCACAGAGATCAACCTGCCTCTGCCTCCTGAGTGCTGGCATGATAGACACGGGCCACTATGTCTGGCTCTAACTTGGGTAGTTCTAACTGAAATAGCTACTTTCGTCAAATAATCTCCATTTGTCTCCTGGGGGTGTGCAGGGCAAAGTATGAAGAAGAATGTGCAAGGTCATATATCACCCCTTCTCGGCACAGATCATTAAACAACTACACCATCATCATCATCATCATCAGTTATTATTTTGCAGCTAAAACTGTTCTTTTCCGGGCATTTTATGAGCCCATGACATTCATCTCTACTTACCCTGCTACCCAGGGGAAAGAAACAGTATTGTGGGGCAGTTCTGGACCCAGGAGGGCAGTTCTGGACCCAGGAGGGCAGTTCTAGACCCAGTGCTGCTTGATCAAGCCAAGGGTAAAACAACTTCAGTAGAAATGACATCATCTTGGCTAGCTGCTTCCGTGTTGACAACAGTGACCTCAGAGTGTGCATTGAAAGGGCCCCTGGGTGGTAAGTCAAACCTGCCAAACAGGAAGCAAATGCATAAGAGGGACTAAGGGCAGGCATCACACTGCTCCATCCCTTCTCTCTCTCTCTCTCTCTCTCTCTCTCTCTCTCTCTCTCTCTCTCTCTCTCTCTCTCTCTCTCTCTCCTTCTCCCCCAACCCCCTCACAGAATTCGGACAGAACACTGTGTAGTCAGATTTGTTACTGAAGCCTAAGTATTCACCGTGGTATTTAGAATGTAGCACTACAGGAAAGACTTGTGTTCTCTTTTCCCTCTGAAGCTTCAGCAATTTTGGCCCACAAAATTAACTAGTGATAAACACGCTAATGAGAAAAAAGCATATGAATTGACGAATGTGTAGAAACATGTCCCATGTACCAAGTGCAAGACTCGCGTAGAAAGAGGTGGGCAGTAGAAGCTACAGTAGCATTCTTAGCCAGTGGACCAAGGTCAGAGGTCACTGGAAAGAAGGCAGAAGAGATCTAAATGCACTGAAGGAAGTTCTTCTGGCTAGTTATGCTCCCCTAACTGACAGTCATCAGAAAGCCACTCTGGGCCAGGTGTCACCCTGCTCTCCTCTTCCAGTGAAAAGGTCCTTTGCAACGACTCTATACCCACATTATAGATGCAAGTTCCCCCTACAGTACAGCTTTTCAGAGCTATCCCCGGTCTGCAGCCCCTATGAACAGCCATCTTGAAATACGCTAAAGAAGTCTATGCTGGCAATGGTCCATTTAGAATTCCCTCTGTAGGGTTTCCATAGGTAGACAGATCCCTACACTAAAACATATTTTCCAGATTGGGGGAAGAGCAGGACAAAATGGACCCCAGTTTCCTGAAGAGACTGATAAGGGTGGTTCAGGAAGCATTGTCCAGGGAACTTTGTAAGAGGGTAAGCAGGAAGAATGAGCGCAGGGTGGAGACCAGCACTAACCTGGGGCTCACTGTCTATTAAAGTAGACCCTCTGAGGCTGAATGAGGCCGAGAAAGGGAGGGACAGGGGCACTGTCACTTTGTTCACACCTTCCTTTTGCTCACATATCCAACCTCTTAGGGCAGTGGTTCTCAAACCTTCCTAATGCTGTGACCTTTTAATACAGTTCCTCATGGTGTGGTGACCCCTAACCATTATGCCGTTGCTACTTTGTAACTGTAATTTTGCTACTGTTATCAAGCATAATGTAAATATCTGCTATGCAAAAAACCCCATGGGGTCACGACCCACATGTTGAGAACCTCTGTCCTGGTACCTTTCAATGCTTCCTTCAAAATCTGTGGGATTCCAAGTGCCTCTCTCCCACTTGCGGGCCTGCTCCGTGCTACCTGCCTCTCTGTCTAGCCTGTTTTCTTCTCTGTTTTCTACATTGGGGGTTTCAACTGCATCAGTCATGGAACCCACTGCTCAAATCTGCTTCAACTTCCATCTTTCCCCTCAGAGCCTCTGCTCCACACATCTCCTCGCAGAGAATCTTTGCTCAGCTCCCCCTTTTTTTTTTCAAGCACCACCTGCAGGCGGGGTCATACGCAACCCAACCTATTTCATTCTGTAACCTGGGCCATTCACTAGGGCTCCAGCTATCCAGGACTTCCTTTGTCTTTTTCTTCAGCGCTGGTCTCCGAGTGTCACATCCCAGTGATTCGCCTGTGGTGTGCGCGGCTTTCCTCCCGCCAGCCCACCCTTAGCCCTCTGCATATCATAGCCACCAGAGCAGGGCAGATGATTTATTGTCCCACACATCTCAAGCTTAGAACACGCCGGGTGCACCGCGGCTACTAAATTATTAAACGGGATTTGGCACACAAAGAGGAGTGCAGTCGGTGGCTTAGGTTTTGCTGGTGCTAGATTCCTGGTGATAAGTACTCTTTTTTTTTTTTTTTAATTTTTAGAAGCCTCCTTTCACCAACACCCATCCTTTGCCGTAGGAGGAAGGAAACAAGCATAAAGATTCCTTTTCCAATTCTGAGCAAAACACGGGTCTCTTTGAACACCCTAGCGGGTCCCTTTGTGACACGTGACACCGGCCACTTGGCACTTAGATAATTGCCAGCTAGGCACACAGGATCACCTTCTCCGGCACTGTCCCTTTCCTTCTTTTCTGCTTGGTCTCCAGCAAGGTTTAGACTTCGGAGTGCAGGGCCTAACTACATCCCACCTTCCCATAGTGAGTGCCCAGGGTGGCCAGCACACACTCAAACCTGGGCGGTAGTGGCCAGCGCTGACCCCAGGCTGGAAACGGTGCCCCACATTACAACCACAACCCCCAACCCCAACCCCGGGACTCTGGCAGCTGAACTTCTCCAGTCCGTGCGGTCCCTTCCCCAATCCAAAATTGGTCTAAAGGGAGGTGCTTGCACGCATCCGAGAAAGGAGAAAGGGGAAACCTCCCAGAAACAAACTCTGGCAGTGGCGGGGAGCGCAGAGGGAACCGGGTGGAGCCAGGACGGTCGGGGTGGGTCCAGCCAGCTAAGTTTGCTCCGGGTTAGGTAAACTTTTCGATTCAGTCCTGCACGTCCCAG